>JAUYWH010019391.1:0-15761 GCA_034779795.1 Ctenopoma multispine
TGTGGGATTGACCCAGCTGCGGAGTGAGCCACAGCGGGTTAGAAGACACATGCGGTTTACTGTTGTAACGCCCGGAGAGCTAAAGCGGGCTCCCACCGGGAGCCGGCGTTACAAACAACCGGCCGACAAACAACAAGATGAACGGGTGGAAATAGAGGCTCGTTACTCACGGTACCGGAGGAGCAGATGGAAGATGACGATCTGGGAAGAGAGTAAACACAAGTGAAAAGAACGAGAGCTCGGGACATGAGAAAAACACGATGGTGTATACTATATATATATATATATATAGTATACACCATATATAGTATATAGTATATATAGTATATATACATATGTACTATATATATATATATATACTATATATGTACTGTATATATATATATAGGTTATCTTAGGTTATCTATATATATATAGATATATATATATTTGGGTTATCATATATAGGTTATCACAATGCTGTTAATTCCACTTCCAATGTTGTTCAGTGTTTATTAGTAGTGGTGTTTGGTGATTTTATATGGACCCAATACCAAGTAAATACAGGCCCAGAATCGTCAATACCGATCCGACACTACTACCTTATGAGGGCAAACTGCGGGAAAATGCACCCCAGTCACATAAAATTGCTTTAAAAACAGTAAAAATTGATTGAAAAATACATCCAAACACACTTATCATTAACATAGAACACAGGATGCCTCTCTTGAACCTACAGATAATGCATGCTGCAAATAAATAATTTCTTAAGGAGAGTGTATTTCATGGCAAACTGGCCTGCCACAAAATACACTTTCTGTTTGTCCCTGAATGGAATAATTTGAAGTTGAGTGAAGTTGTAAGACAGATGCTGGTTAGTGTAAGTTTCACTGTCTGTGACATTTTCCTAGTGGGAGATAGGAGTGGTAGCAGAGTGGTAGTGCATTTTCTGGCACTAACAGGGATCTCGCTGAGGGATTTCCATCCTCTTCTCTCCATTTATTTTGTAGCTGCTGTTCTCTTGTTCATGTTTTTTCCAACCCTGTCTCCTAAAGATTATGTTTGCATACAACTAAACTGCAATTCCGATCACGTTCATAATGGACAAAATTGTTATGTTTTACTGCACCATATTTTTGTGAATGAATGACGCTCTACTATTATTAACGCAAAGCGATCTGCTGTTTAATAAGACCCAAGTTCTACACCAAAGTTCACAGTGAGTTTAGGTTTAGGTAAGAAAAATACGGAGGTTAATTAGAGAAAATATCGTGTTTTGTTTTCATTTTCAATGGAGACGTGTGTGTGAAGTGACATTTTTATCTATTAACCACAGTCTTCCACTGACACTAACCCACTGCTGTGATGCCTCATCCCAATCGCTACACTCACATACCTGATGCTGAACTGTAACGTTGGATATTTTCACAGACAGAAAATTGGATGTTGTAGATCAGATATTTTGCCTGTGGATATTTCATTCATTTGTTCGGTATCAACGTGTCTGTGACTTGACATTTACATTAATTGTGAATTATCGCAGTTATGTTCTCTACAAAAGTAATTGGATTGACGTTTAGTTGTATACTGTAAAATAAATCACTAGTGCTGCAACAGTATCTATCTATGAACTCAGTACACAAATAAAATATTGTAGATGACACAACACTCCTCTTTCTCTGTGCCATCGTTCACTACAGCCTGCATGTTTCTGCTCAGCCCAGCTGAGGAGCAGTAGGCAAGTTTAGTGTCTGTTGGAACAGTGCACTGAAGGTAGAAGAGAGAAAGTATCGATACAATCATGCTAGTATCAATCCGATAACGATATTTTGGATCAATCCGTCCACCACTATATGATAGTTTCATGTCTGTTTTCAAGCAATTTCCTGTTTTTATCAGCCATCAGCCCCTATTCTTTACCAGTGGAGTTTAATACAACTCCAATGAATTATTATCCTGCCACTGATTCTGCAACAGACATGTCACACAGAAGCCAAGATAGCTACAGTTTAATTATCTTTTTGTGCTGGTTTATTTGAGGATAGCCACACCACACAGTTTCCAAAAAGTTATAAGAGAGTGGCAGTAAACTTAAAGTTAACAGGAAAACCACCAAACGACCAAACAGACTCTCATACAGTGTCAAACGTTAACATGCAGAGCTCGTTAACAAAGCTCAATGATTACCTGCTGAAAAGAGAATTTACCAACTTGAAATTGTTTTCTAAATCAATTTGGGCTGGAACCCTTTTCATGTCTGGCAACATGTGCTGTTTTGTTTTGAGGACAAAATATGATGGATGTAGTTTCCCTATAGGCATAAATACTCTGGATCCATCCAATTCTAATGAAGGCCTGTAGTATTGTGGAACTGAAAAGACAATGGTGGAGGATAGTACCACAGTCACGTCTGAATATGTCTACAGATTTAGAAATGTCACAAGAAGGATGCTTTTTAGTAAGTATTCTGGTTTCATTGCTCTTTATATGTATGTGCAATGAATTTGAGTCACTGAACAAACTAATCACCACACAGTATGAAACAGTGACCATAGTTTAATGTGTACTTATGAAGCAGGTGATTAGTTAGTACAGCTGACCAATGATATATGTATTTCAAGACCACTGGCATATTGAAGATTCAAGAGAGGTTTATTGTCAATACAGCAATATACAGTACATAGTATATAGCTTATCGAACTAACGTTTCACACAGGCCCCATTTGAATGTCAAAAAAAAGAAATTAATCATTAATAAATAGTAGTCTAAGTTTTAGTAAAATAAAAAGGGTTTAAATTTTTCTAATTTATACATATGTACAGTAAAGCAGACAAGAACAGGACAACAGACAGGACAAAGTGAACGTGCTAGTGTGGTTCAAGTAAAATGTGTAATTTTTTTAAATACCAGGTTCAAGTTTGGTCAGGATAATACTGTAGACAAGACAAGACCAGACATAGACGTGCAAGTTTAACTAGTGCAAAATTTGGCATGAGGTAGGAAAAACATTATACCAATGTGAGGTGGGGAAAATATGTATATTGTGTGACATTTCAGCCTGTTTAATTTTGTGCTGTTAATTTTTTTTGGTGTCCAATTAAACCTGTGTTTGTATATATAGTGTTGTTTGTGTGTTTTTCTTTTTTGAGTTTGTAGTGTTGCGTTTAACAGTCCTTTGGTGGTAGTGAGTAAACGCTGTGGCACAACTGCCTCAACAGCAGCAACAGTGGCTGCAGTAGCAGCAGCAGCCGCAGAAGGAGGCTTCTCTTTCTGCATTGCCTTTTCCTGCATGAATCAATGTTGGAGTTCCGTGGCAAGACGATGCAGAAAAAATCTTCTGGTTTCTGTGAACCCTGTGCATTCCTTGTAGAGCACAGGTCCAGCATGTTTATAAAATACTGCTACTGGCCACCTGCGTGTTGCTGCGCATACTGAGTATTTGCGTGCCATTTGGTCCAAAACATCAACACCACACTGTAAAAAAAATACAGAGAGAAAGAGACATGAGTAAATGTACTTTATTTCTACACAATACAGAGCTGTCCAGTACATCAGAAAACACAGCATGACTGCTGTAAAAATATAATAATTAAATATAAATTCATATACCTTCATATAGTTGTAGTCGATTATTGTGTTTGTTTTTTTCTTTCCATCATCTCTCGTCACCACGTGTTGGTGCATGGAGTTCAAAACACTGTTTTCTTTTTTTTTGGAGCATAGACCGTCAACAAGACACTGCCACTTTTGAACACAGACGTGGAGAATTGTTCTCGTGCTGCAGTGTCCTGTGCTGGAGGTGGAAGTTCACGTCGACTTCAAGGTTCTCCTGTACTTTGTATTGGAGGGAGTTCCAGTGCACATGCACCGGTTATAGCGTACGTCTATCGTAAAGATTTTTGCGCCCAAAAGGAACAGGAAATATGTCACATAACCCTTCAGTCACGGTAAATGAGTGACATTTATAAAGTAAACAAGAGAGACACGTTAGAGGACTGTTAAGTTAGACAAAACTCTGCTTATATTTATCTTGTTATTATTTAAATACGGTCCTACATGGTTTTAATTTGTTCTCTTGTCCTCTAGATGACATCTCTCTGGTAGAATAAATGGTAATAAAGTCGAGTGTAGTCCAATGTAGTGGAGTAAGAGTTGCCTTTCTTCTTCACAAACCTACTCAAGTAAAAGTAAAAAATATGGTGCAGTAAAACTACTCCTAGAAGTACTTTATTTTTCAAAAAGTTACTTCAGTAATAGAAACAGAGTAAATGTAACTCGTTACTAACCACCTCTGAAGGAAACATCAGGACCCAGGAACAGCAATCAAACAGGAAAAAATCTTGTATTTAACAGTAGTAGTAACAGTTCAAACATAATAACCTTGATCACTGTTCTAAAAAGCTCATTTCTAATCTAAGGATGAAGACACAGTATTTCACAATGGTGAGTACACCCCTCACATTTTTGTAAATATTTTATTTATTTCTTTTTATGGGTCAACACTGACGATATGACACTTTAATACAATGTTAAGTACAGTGTAAAGTCAGTCTACAGCTTGTATAACAGTGTGAATTTGCTGTCCCCTCAAAAAAACTCAAAACACAGCCATTAATGTCTAAACCGCTGAAAAATGTCCACATTGTGCCCAAACTGTCAATATTTTGTGTGGCCATCATTATTTTCCAGCACTGTCTTAACTCTCTTGGGCATGGAGTTCACGAGAGCTTCACAGGTTGCCACTGGGATTCTCTTCCACTCCTCACGACATCATGGCACAACTGATGACAACATCGCAGAGCTGGTGGATGTTAGAGACCTTGCACTCCTTCACCCTCCGTTTGAGGATGCCCCACAGATGCTCAATAGGGTTTAGGTCTGCAGACATGTTTGGCCAGTCCAGCATCTTTACCCTCAGTTTCTTTAGCAAGCATTGGTCCTCTTGGAGGTGTGTTTGGGGTCAGTATTATTTTGGAATACTGCCCTTCGGCTCAGTTTCCGAAGGGAGGGGATCATGCTATGCTTCAGTACGTCACAGTACGTTGGCATTCATGGTTTCCTCAATGAACTAGCTCCCAAGTGCCGGCAGCACTCATTCAGCCCCAAACCATGACACTCCCACCACTATGCTAGACTGTAGGCAAGACACACTTTTCTTTGTACTCCTCACCTGGTTGCTGCCACACATGCTTGACACCATCTGAACCAAATAAGATCATTTTGGTCTCATCAAACCACAGGACATGGTTCCAATAATCTATGTCCTTAGTCTGCTTGTCTTCAGCAAACTGTTTGCAGGTTTTCTTCTGCATCATCTTTAGAAGAGGCTTCCTTCTGGGACGATAGCCATGCAGACCAATTTAATGCAATGTGCGGCTTGTGGTCTGAGCACTGACAGGCTGACCCCCCACCCTTTCAACTTCTGCAACAATGCTGGCAGCATTCATACATCTATTTTCAAGAGACAACCTCTGGATATGATGCTGAGCACGTGGACTCAACGTCTATGATCGACCATGACAAGGCCTGTTCTGAGTGGAACCTGTGTTGTTAAATCGCTGTAATGTCTTGGCCATCGTGCTGCAGCTTAGTTTTAGGGTGTTGGCAGTGGGCCATGTTTATGTAGAGCAACAATTCTTTTTTTCAGATCCACAGAGAGTTCTTTGCCATGACATGCCGTTTTTCACAGGGGTGTACTTATTTTTGTTGCCAATGGTTTGGACATTAATGGCTGTGTTTTGAGTTTTTTTTGAGGGGACAGAAAATTTACAGTTATACAAACTGTAGACTGACTTTATATAGTATATCAGGTTTACCAGTTCATTGTGCCCAATGTTAGTGGCAAATACCACCTGTAAATCCTGAAATTACACAATTTAAAGTAAGGGTAAGTTTTTTAGTCTGTTATTCTTACACTTCCAATCATGATCGAGTGATCACACGTGCAATACAAGTTACGCAAGTTTTCTTGTTTGCTCGTTAACCACCTCACCCAAAGAAAACAAAAGCCATTTACGGACACTTTCCTGTTTTTATTTCAAGTTAGTCAACACCCCATATACCCTTCACCGGTAGTCTGATGCAATTTCAAGTATTACTGTATCACTAAAGCCCATAGGAAACCCACAGTGCCAAATGGGCCTTTTGTGAGAATAAAATCATGCTGGTGGAATTAATATATAATTTAAAATCTCTGCATTGCTCAAGGAAAAATGTGTCAGTTAATTAGTTAACTAGATAATTAACTTAGATAATTAAGCTAATGTTAGCATTAAGTTGGTGAATAAAGTACATTCGCATTATAATGTCTCTCAGCTAGTCAGAATCAAAATAAACTTTTTTGGCCAAGTATGCCACCACATAGACCTACAATAATTTTGCTTCAATTTGTCTCAACCTACCAAGGACAATGTAAGCAAGGACAATATACTGTACATTACAGATAATATACAAGATACAGACTATATAAAGATAATATTAAATTCATTATACACAAAGTAAAAGTGTGTCTGGTAGCACAAATACATTTTTGCATGTATGCCCAGGATATTGATATGGCAAGCAGCTCAGTCGGTAGAGCAGTCATATACGTATCCCAGGGTGAGTGGTTTGATCTCTGGTTCTTCCAGACTACACTTCGAGGAGTCCTTAGACAAGACACAGAAACCCCACTAGTACTATTAGCTGTACAAACAAATGGGGATCAAGAAAGTATGTATAAACAAGTATTATATTAAGTAAACATAAGTGCTCAGGGGTAAGACGTATGACGTTCCAGTGTCTGGCAAGTTTGGCATACAGACTTATTTAGTTAGTAGTCCAACAGCACATTAAAAACAAATGTACTCATTATACAACAGAATGCCCTTTTTTACTGTGGCAAAGTTGTACATCATATTGTCAGGTTATTATTGCTAATAACATGTAAGCAGCATTTGGAGAAGTAAGTTGAGAACATGCTAGTTTTACAGTACATCTTGAACAATGTCACTTTATAAACATAGCATATGTATTGTTGGCACCATTATCATGTCCAAAAAATACATCTAGGAAATAATTCTGGTATGTTTTCATGTCTGTAAAAACCTTTTGGTAGTGGAACATAGTGACTTTGTGAGTCCAGGCACCAAGTTGTCTATTATGTTAAAACATTGCCTCCTTAAGACATTTTTGTCTGGAGTGTGGCCAACAGTGTCAACTGTGTGTCCTAGTTATGTGAGGCCTTTGTTTGGTCAGTGGATGTATTTAAATCAAAGCCATCAATGTAAAGCACAAGATTAGAACAGACTCAATGATACAGCAGTAGGGCTGTGGATTTAGGATTAGGTCAGTCAAAGTACGTTCATTATATAGATGAAAACCATATGTTTGAAAACACTGTTCTCAAGCAGATCTTATTTATTGTATTAGATTGGAGCACCCTTCCTCTAACACCAAAACTATTTAGTGTTCTATGATTGGATAATATATTTCTCTCTATAATTGATCTTTTGATATTATATTTCAGATGAAATAGATCAAGTAGTCAAACGTCAAGCTTGTTTAAAAGACATAAAGGCCTGGATGTCCTTTAATTTTCTACTCCTTAATTCAGACAAGACAGAGGTTAAGACCAGGCTTAATACTTTCCTTTTTGATAAAGCTTATAGTTAGAGATGGCTCAGGTGACTCTGAACCATATTCTGCTATAGATTTAGTCTGCTGGGGGACCTTCCACATTACACTGAGCTCTCCTCCTCTCTCTCTGTCCACTCTTATCCCATCATTGCATATTATTAACTTTGTGTCTTCTCACTCCCCTAGTTGCGCTTTGTCCTCTCTCTCTCTTTCTCTCCATGTACCTTGCCTGGAGCTGTAGCCACTGGTCCTACCAACCTGACCAGTGTTTCCTCTGCTGCTCCTTGTTGTTGTTTTGATCTCTGTTGCCTGCTGTTGCTTTCTCTCTCTTTAATCACCCTAACTGGTCGAGGCAAGAGGGTCGCCCACCCTCTACTGGAGGTTTCTTCTGTGGGATTTTTTCCTCTCCACTGTTGCCTAGTGCTTGCACAAGGTGGACTGTTGGATTTTCTACAAATATTCTGTGTATAAATGTGTATATATTTTGTGTACGGTCTTAAAACTTACACTGTAAAGTGCCTTCAGATGATTATGTTGTGATTTGGTGCTATATAAAAAAAGTTGAATTGAATATTGCTTTTAAAATAGTAGAGCATGAGTAGCTGCAAATTATTACATGGCTAAATGTGGACATCAGAACAAATATTTCATGCAAGTACAAAAACAAACATTGTTTCTGTAACACATAGTTCTGCCACAGCGAAGACTTCTATGATCTCACCTCCTCAGTCATTTGTCTAAAGATGAAACAGTGTCACACTAAAGGAATTGTTACATCTGGTGTATATCCATCAGAAACTCATTGTCTGCAATAATATATTATACCAAATATACCGTCCATCTTACCTACAGTACGATGATCGTATCAGATAACACAGAAGAAACATCAGTGTCCAAAATGTCACTTTTTATTGCATCCACCAATAGAAAACAACCACAGAAAAAGTGCTCCACACTCATTGGTCAATCACCACTTATACTTCCTTTAATGGAAAAGTCTGCACATGTCATGATATCTGTCAGAAAGAGCTGTTTCACTGTCTTTTAACTCTTGGACATCGTCATACATGGATGAGATGCACATTTTTCTGGTTGTTCTCTTAGGTAATGCTTTTAATGAAAATCTGGAAACTTAATTACAATTGATTATTGTCTAAACCAACACCTGCTGTTAATGTGAAATTCTGTTACACTGTGCACATTTCAATCTACTGATACATCTATTTGTATTACAGGAGCTGTTTCCTGCAGTCATGGTAAGATGTCGGCATCAGTAGTGAAGATGATAGTCAGACCAGGAGACAACATCACTCTCTTCTGTGACTGCAAATCATCACTTGGAGTATACATAGTTTGGTACAGGAATTGTTTTGATGAGAACCACACCACTCTTGTTTTTGATTTAAAATATGATTCAAAGACAAAAGATAACAATTCTGATCTACGGAGATCTTTCCCCAATTTTCGCTTTTTGAGGAACTCGTCTTCTGATTCCTATGACCTTTTGATTTCAAACATTGCTGATTCTGATGAGGGTCTCTACTACTGTGGAACAAAAGAGAATAAAGTGGAGGATATGAAGGAAAAGGGACCTATAACACATAAAACTATTTACAAGTATGGCAGAACGGCAACAAGGATAATATGTGGTAAGTTTTCTTTGTGTATGTGACAGTATTTACAATAGACAATAATTTACAATATTAATAATATTTGTACTATTGGACAACATACACACAACTGATATAGTCTGATATTAAGGTGCATTGTATACATTACATTCCTGCATCCACTTTTTATACCAAATTCCAGGGCTGTTGGACTTGCTAGTCAGTTTTAAATGTGGATCCAGTATTTTTTTTTTTTTTTTTTTTTTTGGAATACATTTACATTTGAAATCTACATTTACATTTAGTTAATAGACAGATACTGTTATCCAAAGCAATTGGAAAGTGAGTGATCATCTAGATCAGGAAGAAGACTTTTGAAGTAAAGTATCATGAGAAGAAATGTTTATCTCTCGTGCGACATAAGAGCCAGATTTTTTTGTGCATAAGAAAAGTTCAGTTAACAGTAGTTTTTTTTTTTTTCCAATATGCGTAGTGAGGCTGCAGAGTGTGCAGAGTTAGGTTGTTCGTTACACCACAGTGCGACTGCTTGGCTGAAAAGTTCTTGAAAAGTTTTTTTCTGTGTGGTGTATGGACCATCATTGACCATTTTCCGGCAGAACAAAATTTCACACGAATATGGACATTTCATATATTGACATCATACGCTGAAAACCTAAAATAAGCAAAAATAATGAAGAATGTGAGATCAGAGTTTATGAACCTAATCAACACAACTTTGTTTGATCCAGACTCCAGTGAGTCTCATCACAATGGGAATCACCAAGACTGTGGTTCGTGCTGGACTCTGCTGTTCACTCTGTGCCCTGTTTTTGCTGTACTTTCCTCTCTTCTCACGTCTCTTGTGATTTATCAACTTTGTCAGAAAAAAGGTATTTTACTAGATATCTCACTTTTTATAGATTTTACATTTAAGTTAGAAATATCCTTAAATCGTGCAAAAAGTAGATATTTAATTTATTTTGGGAGGTTGGCTGTGACATACTGTAATAATTTTTGATGCATTTATTTCTGCAGCTGATGAACCTCAAGTCAATCAGCAAAGACCTGACACTAGAGGCCAAACAAGACAGAATCAGGTAATTTTAAAGAATAGAATATTTTGTTATAATGGATCATAGTATTGTAGTACATGATAATGTTTCAAAACCATAACTAATTCTTAGGATGAAGATGTGTGTTATGCTGCGCTGGAAATCCGTCAACCATCACAGAGACGAAAGAAGAAGAAAGAACAGAGCTTTGACTTCAGCACCTATTCTGCCATAAATACTTCTACAGTGTAGACGTGCTAAAAATTTTATAAAATAGATTATTAAATGATGATGAATGACGATAAAGGTAATTCAGCTTCCTCCTAAAGCTGAGCAAAAGTCATAGTGTCACATATGACATATCTATAATTATATATATACATTTGATAAATAAACCTTAAATTAAATCAGGAATCTTTTTTTCCTATTTTCTTCTACTTTTTTTCTGTTTCAGTGCATCTTGTTTATTTTATCCTACATGTACATCACTTAACAAATTACTCAATTCAAATTGATGCTTGTGTGTTTTCAAGCAATTTTCTGTTTTTTTTTTAAGTAGTTAGTCATCAGCCCCTATTGTTTACCAGTGGAGTTTCATACAACTCCAAGTAATTGTTGTGCTGTTGCTGATTCTGCAACAGATATGTCACACAGAAGTCAAGATAGCTACAGTTATGTTTTGTGCTGGTTTATTTGAGGACAGCCATACCACTCAAAAGTTTCCAAAAAGTTAGAAAAGAGTACAGAGCTGACCTTAAACTTAAAGTTAATAGGAAAACCACAAAATGTCCAAACAGACCCTCATACAACATCAAACGTTAACATGCAGACAAACTGAACTTACAGTGCTGTGAAAAAGTACTTGACCCCTTCCTGATTTTTTTTTTGCATATTTATGCTTTATATTTTGCATGTCTTTTTTGTACTACACGAGTGTAGGTGTCATCTTACATTAATGTCGTCCTTCCACAGCTAAGCAACCTCTGGATAAAAAACCCAGCAACAGTTTGTTGCCAGTGTCAATTTTTGTTTTACAGTCCCCAATATAAGTGGCAAATAACGTGTAAATCCTGAAATTACATAGTTTAAAGTTAGGGTAAGTTGTTTAGTCTGTCATTCTTACATTTTACCCCTATTGTCGTCCAGTCATGATCAAGTGATCACACCTGTGGTACAAGTCATGCAATTGTTCCTGTTTGCTCTTGTTCACCACCTCACCCAGTAAAAACTAAAGCCATTTACAGACACTTTCCTGTTTTTATTTCAAGTTAGTCAACACCCCATATACCCTTCAGCGGAAGTCTGATGCAATTTGAAGTATGATCACTAAAGCTCACAGGAAACCCACAGTGACAAATAGGCCTCCTGTAAGAATAAAATCTTGCTGGTGGAGCTAAATAATTTTAAAATCTCTGCATTTCTCATAGGAAACATTTGTCAGTTAATTAGTTAAATATTGTAGTACTGTCGTGATTTATGCCTCTAACTGTGGTTTGTTGTCACAGAAATGAGATATTTTGGCAGTTTTAGTTGAATGATATTAGAGGATTTATCGTTTTTTACATGTCCTTTTAAGCCAATATACACACATTTCTGTATTTTAACTTAATTAACATTACAATCAGATGCAATGAAGGTTGCTATATTGAAAAACTCTTGAACTTGGGAATTTTTTCTGGGAAACCAGAAACGAGTGAACAGTTAACAGTCATAATAGCTTCTGGTGAATCTCTCATGATTTAGTAAACTGTAGCTTAGAAAGGTATAAGAGGTATAAAAGGTGTAAAATAGTATTTTACACACAGTTTACTACAGTTAGCCTTTAAAGACTTGGTTCCAGTAACTGGTCTGTTACAGTAGTTTAGATAATTAAGCTAACTTTAGCATGAACTTGGTGTATTAAGTATATTTGCATTATACGCTAGTCAGAATCAAAATCGACTTTTTTGAAGGGCTGGGAAAGTTAACGTGTTATCGAGTTAATGCATTCCACGCCATTAATTATTTTAACGCTCGTTAACGCAGTTTTATGATTATTAATATGATGATGAAAGTCCGTTACTCATTGGGTCTGAATACACATACAGACGGACAATAGGTCACAGGAGGGGTGGGATATTATCAGTTAATCATAATGGAATGGAACGCATTAACTCGATGATAACACGTTAACTTTTCCAGCCCTACTTTTTTGTCCAAGTATGCCACCACATAGACCTACAAGAATTTTGCTCCTGTTTTTCTTAACTCAAGCAAGGACAATATACTGTACATTACAAGATACAGACTATATAAAGAACATTAAATTGATCATACACACAGTACATGTGTGTCTGTAAGCAGCATTTGGAGAAGTAAAACGTTAAGAACATACTAGTTTTACAGTACATCTTTAACAATGTCACTTTATAAACATATCATATGTATTCTTGTGTAAAACTTAACTTCACAATAGGAACACCATGGCTGTCACTGACATTTACTTTTAGTTATTTGGCAGAAAATTTGACCCAAAGTGACTTACAATTGAGTTAGCAAAAGACACTAAAGAGAAGACACTGAAATCAAAGCGCCATGAGAACCTCTGTTTTAGTTTCTGTGTTAAGTGTCTGTTCATTTTAATCAGCATCATCTAATTAAGCACCATTCTGCCACATACCATTTCTGTTTACCAGTGTCCTTGGACTGCAGGTCAAGTTTCACTTTTTTGGAAATGCATTAGGATACTTAAAACTTGTATTTTAAGTTGAGGAACAGTCACAAATTCAGATATCAGTCAGATAAACAAAATATTTTAGGCTTAAAAAGACTGAGTATAACATCAGTACTTTGATCATACTGTGGCTTTTATGGTGGTAACAGTAAGTTAAACAACAATTCTGACTATAGCTTCTGGGACTCAAAAGGGTTAGGGTTGCACAAAACAAAACAAGTTTAGTTTCAGTTTCTTAGCAGGCAATGCAGGCCACTGTGCTTAGAGAGTTATACTCTTTTCTCTTTATCACCTCCTTCACTGCAGGGAGTATATTAAAAAAGCTGCCAGGTCAGCTATTTTCGATATGGCACCATTATCATGTTCAAAAAGCACATATAGGAAATAATTCTGGTATGTTTTCATGTCTGTGAAAACCTTTTGGTACAGTAGAAGTGGAACATATTGACTTTGTGAGTCCAGACCCCAAGTTGTCTATTATGTTAACACAGAACCTCATCAAGGCATCTGTGTCTGGAGTGTGGCCAATGGTGTCATCTGTGTGTCCTAGTTTTCTTAGGCCTTTGTTCCGTCAGTGGATGCATTTGAATCAAAGTCACCAATGTAAACCACAGGATTTGAATAGACTCCATGAATGATACAGCACTAGGGCTCTGGATTTAGGATTTAGTCAGTCAAAATATGTTAATTTTATAGATGAAAACATATGTTTGAAAACACATGTTTGAAAACACTGATCTTATTTTTGTATTAGATTGGAGAACCCTTCCTCTAACACCAGAACAGTCAGTGTTTTGTACTATGATTAGTAGTAGTAGGAAACACTCAAAAAAAGTCCGTTCCTATGCAGATGACACCCAGCTATATTTATCTATGAAACCAGATGAAACTGATCAATTAGTCAAACTTCAAGCTTGTTTAAAGACATAAAGTCCTGAATGTCCTGTAATATTCTACTCCGTAATTCACATAAGACAGAGGCTATTCTTTTTGGGCCTAAAAACCCCAGAGACATGTTATCTAGTCAGATTGCTACCCTAGATGATAAAGTTCTGGCCTCAAGTGCTGCCAGGAAAAATCTTGGAGTTATCTTTGACCAGGATATCTCCTTTACCTCCTACATAAAAGAAATATCTTGAACATCCTTCTTCCACCTTAGGAACATTGCTAAAATTAGAAACATCCTGTCTCAAAGTGATGCTGAGAAACTAGTCCATGCATTTGTTAGCTCCTCTCCTGTGGAACCAGCTCCCAACCCAGGTTCAGGAGGTAGACACCCTCTCCAACATTTTGATAAAGCTTGTAGTTAGAGATGAATCAGGTGACTCTGAACCATCTCTTAGTTATGTTGCTATAGATTTAGTCTGCTGGGGGACCTCCCACATTACACTGAACTTCTCTCCTTTTCTCTCTGTCCACTCTTATCCCATCATTGCATGTTATTAACTTTGTGTCTTCTCTCTCCCCTAGTTGTGCTTCATCCTCTCTCTCTCTGTATCTTTTTGCAGGTATCCTCGGCCTTTTAGCTGTAGTTACTGGTCCTACCAACCTGCCCAGTGTCTTGTCTGCTACTCCTTGTTGTTGTTTTGATCTCTGTTACCTGCTGTTCCTTTCTCTCTCCTCTTTAAACTCACCCTAACCGGTCTAGGCAGATGGCTGCCCACCCTGAGCCGGGTTCTTGTGGAGGTTTGTTCTGTTAAAGGGAGTTTTTATACTCCACTGTTGCCTAGTGCTTGCTCAAGGTGGACTGTTGGGTTTTCTACAAATATTCTGTGTATATGTGTGTATATATTTTGTGTATGGTCTTAAACCTTACACTGTAAAAGTGCTTTGAGATGATTATGTTGTGATTTGGTGCTTTATAAAAAAAAAGTTTAATTGAATATTGCTTTCAAAATAGTAGAGCATGATTGAGTAGCTGCAAAATATTACATGGCTAAATGTGGACATGAGAACAAATATGGCATGCAAGTACAAAAACAAACACACAGTTTCTGTAACACATGGTTCTGCTGCAGTGAAGACTTCTACGATCTCACCTCCTCAGTCAGTTCTCTTCAGATGAAACAGTGTAAGGATCACACTAAAGGAACTGACAAGATAACACAAGAAACAAGAAACATCAGTGCCCAAAATATCACTTTTCATTGCATCCACCAATAGAAAACAACCACAGAAGAACTGTTCCACTTGATTGGTCAATCACCACTTATACTTCCTTTAATGGAAAAGTCTGCACATGTCATGATATCTGTCAGAAAGAGCTGTTTCACTGTCTTTTAACTCTTGGACATCGTCATACATGGATGAGATGCACATTTTTCTGGTTGTTCTCTTAGGTAATGCTTTTAATGAAAATCTGGAAACTTAATTACAATTGATTATTGTCTAAACCAACACCTGCTGTTAATGTGAAATTCTGTTACACTGTGCACATTTCAATCTACTGATAAATCTATTTGTATTACAGGAGCTGTTTCCTGCAGTCATGGTAATATGTCGGCATCAGTAGTGGAGATGATAGTCAGACCAGGAGACAACATCATTCTCTACTGTGACTGCAAATCATCACCTGGAGTATACATAGTTTGGTACAGGAATTGTTCTGATGAGAACCACACCACTCTTGTTTTTGATTTAAAATATGATTCAAAGAGAAACGATAACAATTCTGATCTACAGAGATCTTTCCCCAATTTTCACTTTTTGAGTAACTCTTCTTCTGAATCTAAAGACCTTTTGATTTCAAACATTGCTGATTCTGATGAGGGTCTCTACTACTGTGGAAC
>JAUYWH010019392.1:0-15702 GCA_034779795.1 Ctenopoma multispine
TCTCTGAGATTTTTGGGTCCAAATATAATAACCTCAGTTTTGTCTGAATTAGGGAGTAGAAAATTACAGGACATCCAGACCTTTATGTCTTTTAAACATGCTTGAAGTTTTACTAAATGATTGGTTTCATTTGGTTTCATAGATAAATATAATTGTGTTTCATCTGCATAACAATGGAAAATAATAGTGTTTTCGTATAATGCACAATGTGTACTTTTATATAAGTTAATACTTCTATCCACAGGATGACTGGTGCGGTGTTTAATTCATGCAACAATACAGTATAATCTAGGAAGTCCAGTTTGGACTTTATCAGTTCATCTTTCCACTCCTGACATGAGTGGTACCTTTTTGTGTTTTTTACATATATAGTTGGTAGAATATCTCACTTTGTTTTCTTTCTGTCTTTAGATCTGTGCATTTCACTCAACTTGACGTTTCCTCTTTACACTTTATATCCACACTGATCTGGCAAAATACAGCTTTCAGATTACACACTGGCTTGAAAAATGCAATTACTCTGTCAGACTGGAGACAGGAACTATTGTTGTCATTAATACATTTTCTAACACATGGAGCATTGTGGCAACACTGCTGAATGACTCTATTAAATGAGAACTGAACTAAATATGAGGCACTGCAGCAATGTCAGGTGAGCCATCAAGCATGATGGTATCACCATCTTCACAGGGACATCCCCACTTATATCCCAGTAATGACATATGACCAGTTAGAAGCTTCTAAGTCATGACATCAATTTCCAGAAAGTTTGAGTTTAAAGAGAGTTGTACACTGTGATTTAAATGGTTTTGTGGACAAAGAGAATTCCTACATCAACTGTAGAAACAAGTGAATTAAGTTTAGTAACTTTCCCTGCACTGGAAAGCAACAAACACACAGATTCTTTATAGAGTTTATAGACATGAAATTCTTATATGTACAGTTGATCTAGTGGAGCAGCATGAACAGATTAGTAGATGAAGTAGACCCATACCAAGAGCAGGTGGTTTCCTGAAGGGCAGAGGACTGAAAGGTTCTCTGAGTAGGTAGATGTGACTTATCACATCACTGTCTCAAAGTGATGCTGCAAATGCTGAGTTCTGACTGGAATTAACAAGAGAGATCATATTTCTCCTACATTAGCTTCTCTCTATTGGCTCCCTGTAAAATCTAGAATAGAGTTTAAAATCCTGCTCCTCACTTATAAAGCCCTAAATGATCAGGCTCCTTCATAACTTAAAGACCTCATAAAACCTTATTATCCCAGCAGAGCACTTCGCTCTAAAGAGCTAAATAATCAGACTGCTTTACTTTGCAGATGCTTTTATCCAAAGCGACTTACAAGGAGCTAGCACTGAGTATGGGGGATGGGCTAGGAGTCTGTCTGGGCTGGGATTCAATCCTGCCCCCTTCTGCATCCCCCCGTCTGATGCTTATCCCATTGAGTTACCAGGCCTTCATATCTTAAAGACCTCATAGAACCTTATTATCCCATCAGTGCACTTCGCTCTCAGACTACAGTCCTACTTGTGGTTCTTAGAGTTTCCAGATGTAGACTGGGAGATAGAACCGTGAGCTACCTTTTTGATAAAGCTTATAGTTAGAGATGGCTCAGGTGACTCTGAACCATCTCTTAGTTAATCTGCTATAGGTTTAGTCTGCTGGGGGACCTCCCATATTATACTGAGCTCCTCTCCTCCTTTTCTCTCTCTCTGTCCACTTTATGACATCATTACATGTTATTAACTTTGTGTCTTTTCTCTCCCCTAGTTGTGCTTCGTCCTCTCTCTCTCTCTCTCTCTCTGTATCTTTCTGCAGGTATCCTCGACCTTGGATCCTTAGTTAGTTACTGGTCCTGTCCAGTGCCTCGTCTGCTGCTCCTTGTTGTTGTATTGTATATATATTATATATGTATATTGTTACCTGTTGTTCATTTCTCTGTCCTCTGTCCACTAACCCCAACAAAGCATGGTAAGTGTTAGCAGCACAGCCAGGAGACATGGTGACAGTACCATCTGGAGGAGCTGGCTTCTCAGAGCATGATGTTGTCATCTAGGTGGAAATCGTTGAGCTAAACTGTCAGAACCAATGTATATCAACACCTGACTAATGTTAACAATGTTAAAAAAGTTTTTTTTTTGTAAAAAATCTTACATTTCAGTTGGAATCACACTTTACACTTCTGCATAAATCTAACCTTCCACAAGTTGAGAGAAAGCACATTAATCTGCACACAATAGTACACAAATATAAAGAGCACAGGATACACAGGAAGGAGACGTGTACTGACTCATACTAAAGTATCTACTCTCTTACTGACTGACAGGTTTTTTTTCGCAGAGAAAGAAGTGGCTCCAGGGCTGGCTGTGTTCTTCCAGAATGCCTTCATCTTTTTTAGGTGAGTCACACAAATAGTCAGATTTAAAATAACTTAATTTCACTTCTTTTTCAGACTATAAATACACTGTAATGTCCTTATCTCCTGAACATAGTCCGTTGTTTGGAGTTTTATTGGCTAAATGTGCTGCTGCTGCTGCTGCTGCTGCTGCTGCTGCTGCTGCTGCTGCTGCTGCTGCTGCTGATGATGGTGGTGATAAGGTGACTAAGAGCCAGTCACATTTCATTGTCCACACTAGTCTATGATGGAGACAGTATCTTGAGTCGCGGTAGCAGGGAGTTCCTTGCACATGAATTTTACTTCCAGTAATGGGTGTGAGTTCAGCATGTTCAGGCAGGAACTGATGAACACTTGAAATCAGCTCTGAGAGAATAACACTCACCTGGACCCAGAGCAGCCAACTGCATGAATATTATGACAGTGGGCGAGTCCTGCTTGGTTGATTTAAAATGAAAGGTGA
Source organism: Ctenopoma multispine (assembly GCA_034779795.1). Classification (NCBI taxonomy): domain Eukaryota; kingdom Metazoa; phylum Chordata; class Actinopteri; order Anabantiformes; family Anabantidae; genus Ctenopoma; species Ctenopoma multispine. The sequence goes on from JAUYWH010019392.1 coordinate 2,859, forward strand.
CGGTCTTTGTGTCTGTGTGTGTTTGTGTGTGTGTGGAGAACTCACCGCAGCTGTGATGTAACAGTAGGAACATTATGATGACACATAATGGTGTAAAGATATCAAAGGGTTGATTTTTTCCTTTAGAAGCTCCATTACCTGCTGCTGTTGTGTAAATGTAACACATATGTTCTTTTGTCTCTCTGCAGCACTCTGGTCTACAAGTTCGGTCGGACTGAGGATCTATGGGGTTAGCAGGTCTGTCTCACTGCTGACTGTCTTTCACAGACACACACACATAGCCTTTAGACATCTTGTGTAACCAGCTGTTTAACCATAGAACCTTCACCTCACACACACACACACACACACACACACACACTCATGAACTGAGACATTGTCTATAGTCCATTACTCTTTAAATAGAAACAGGGCCCTGTTCTTCATATGTGTATCAACAGGTCAGGTTGTTGAGCTTGTCGTCGTGGCAACACATCTGCAAAACCAACCTGCCAGGATCAGGTTTATTTTCAGGTTTTAAATGGTGTCAGTGCAGGACGCCTGTCTGCTGTTTATGCATGAGTGACCCACTCACACTGAGTCAACCAAGACATGACTTGGTCACTCAGTGTTGCAGGATACGACGTTACTATTTAACAACCATTCTTTCTGTCAGCAGAACAACACAGTTACAAGATAGATAAGTAGATATTTAGAGCACAGTTTTATCCCACATGGTTAAATGCAGCTTTTCTAGTCCATGAAGAACAGGGCTCAGTTTCTCTCCCAACACACACACAGACAGACTGTTAACTAGTACAGTTTTCTTTTTTTAGTAGCTCTCAAACATGTTTCATGTCTTTTTTATGATTTTAAAGACAGTTCTGACATCTGTTGACCTCATTGAACATATGTTGAGGTTTTCCATGCTGTACATGCTGTTCTTTTTGTAAACACTTGAAATGAGGGAATCTCTATTTTGTAATGTTACTATACGTCACATGTGAAAAGTGTAGAGGGTTACAGTGGAAGTTCACTGTAGTGAAACACTGGTACGTGACTTGGATGTGAAAGGAAACAGGGGGCCTGTGCCATCTCTGCTCAAGCTGCTTGTTTTCTACTGTTTGCTTACATGTGATTCAGTACATGCACTGGATTCTAATGTCTGTTAGATGATTTCTATAGGATTCATACTTTTGACAGATATGCTGCTGTCACTTTGCCTCAGGTGTTTATTTTTCTTGTTTGTACCAGTGTCCTGTAAAATCACATGTACCGTAAGTATTCTTGTTTTTTTAAATTCCAATTGCCATTTGTAGTGTAGAACAAACCACATGAAACTGTCAGAAAGACTGCTGTCTTAACAGTATTTGAAGGACAGTAGCAGAGTCTATGACCTGCTGCCTGTTACCATGAATGCTGTGGGACATTAGTTCCCTTTTGAATAATCTCTGTGTAAAAAGGAAATGATGACTGATCCTCTGCTGTGGTCACACAGCACACTTCACATCTCAGCAGTCACAGTAAAGTCAAAATACAGCCACAATTGTGGTGTGTGTGAGAGCAAAGTCATCATGAGCTCTAATGACACACAGTACAGGTCCACGTGTTCTTTAGAAAGAAGCTTCATTGAAGCATTTTGTGGTCAGTTTGTTCCAAACATCTTTTTATGTTATCTATTGTAATAAAAAACACAAATGCCTGTGTTGTTGTCCTGTGTAAGAAAACTAACTACTGCAAAGCTACACACCTTTAAATGGTCATTTTATGAGTCGCAAAGCTGCTCGTCTTTATATTCATCATTTGTCAGCATTAGACAATAGTCCAACAGACATTTTTACTCACATAGAAAGTTTAGCATCATTACATAATATACAAAGTGTTAACACTGTTTAGAAAGCACAGATCATGGTGCAGGTCAATAATGGCACCAACAGACATCACAGTATTCACTGGCTGGACAAGCAGTCCCAACACCAGCACAGAGTGGTAACCGTAAGAGCTGCAACTATTCCTCGTTTGGCTGATGGACACAAAATCAATCACTGTATGGATGTTTGATTATTTTGAAGACATGCCGGCAGAGCAGACAGAAGCAGAGACACCAGGTGTTTGCTGGTCCTCTGGTCGTCTTGTGGATGAGCTATTTTACAACATGTTGATAAAGTGGACAGCTTCTGAAGACCTCACACTGAGGAAACTGCTCAACATATTTCAACACATTTGACATTTTAAAAGCAAAACAACAGGAAATGTCTCAATAATGGTAAAAGTGTTCCCCTTTCTCTAGAAATGTCACTCAAGCCTGGTTCAGAGCAGAAGTGTTTTCTCAGACGCCTTAGTGGTCACTGAAAGCATCAACACTGCCACCAGTTTGACTGTACTGTAAATCTCACACGAAAGATCAGTTCTGTCTTCAACACTACGTCCCAGGTGCCAACATCAGACGAGATACAGATGTGACGTTTACTGGTTCTTCCTTAGAACCATACAAAGGCTTTAATCAGAGGGCTGTGATGTGTGTTAGTTCTTTTATGACAGAATAAAATGTGAAGTTAAGTAGTTAATGCTAGAAATGCATGAAATTGAAGTGACATATAGGAAACACATAAATACAACTACTCTACACTGATTTCAGTACTGTTCAGCTCTGAGCACAAGACATGAAACTAGTATCAGCTAAACATAAACGGTTTGAGTTGTGGTTTATTTCATTGTGATCAGCCGATTGGTGCCCACTGTGGCTTTGTGTGTACAGGGCAAAGTGCATTTTGTTCTTTTTAGTGGTATAGCCACACATTTTACCATGTCTCCTCCTGAAAATAAGAATTGTAGAAATGAATTCTCAACAAATGCTACCAACTGTGGTACATGTGTAGTTCTGTTTCCACACAGGCAGACACTATTTTTCCATTTATAATATTATGTCATTTCCCTAGAATTTGTGCTGCCATGTTAAACCAAACAACAACCACACTGTGAATCAAGTGTCTGTCGCCTCAGCAGAATGCCAGGCTTCGGGGAGAAGAAGAGCAGGTCTCAATGTGGCTGGTAGAGCAGCTGCATTCATTCTCCTCTGATGTCTTACATGGCACCACATGTACAGGGCTATAGTGCTCCTCCCTGCTGGAGGAGGGCAGCGGTTCATGGAGCGGAGGGATGTAGAAAAACTGAAGAAAAGAAAGCACCAAGATGAGTTGCTCATGTTACTGACATTGTACTGCACTGAGTTAACGTCAAGTTTTACTCTAAATAACCAGCCAGCCCAAGCTTCTCAATCTACATGCCTCCAATTACTTAACACATGCTGATTTAAATACAGTGAATTAAAGTGCATCTTGTGTACCTGACCTTCAACCTCACACAGTGTACCAACAGTGTAGCAGTGTGAGTACTCACATGCTCTGAGACGTAGTAAGGAGGCTGCAGATACACTTTGATTTTCTTTCCATGGAAAATGAGAATGTACGCTATAACGGGTATGAGAATGGCCAGAAGCACCACAACCACCACACCCACTGTTAACTCTGTTAGTCTGGACTCTTTTCCTGGAAAATGGGAAGTACATGTGGAGACACACAAAAGAGACAGAAGCCATTAGGTACATGTCTGATCACGTTCTAATGTATGAACACAAGAGTGTGACGATACACTCACAAGAACAACACTATCAGAAATGTTCCATAATAATTGTATGACTGGAATAAGTTTTTATTGCACTGAAATCCACAAAATGCAGGTGTATTTTATTGTTTTAACTAGTCGTCTTGAAGAAAAAAGAAAAAAAAAAAACATTACTCCAGTTCTTCTTTCTGACTACATGACTTATGTGCAGTGAAAGAACCAGATGAAGGAACTGTGAGAGGTTTCACCACAAACTCAACCGGTTTCTCCGCTGGATGATTTCACATTACAACTTTGCATTAACCTGTATGAGCCTCTAACTTCGAACTGACCTGCTTCCAACAAATCGAAACACGATAATAATAACTGAATAAATATCAAAAACAAAAACCAGTAAGATGATATTAGTCTAATTTTTTTAGCTGTGCTGTGAGATGCAGAGGGTGTGTCTGGTCTTTCAGTGTTTTCCTCACAGGCCTGGTTCATTTTTGTAGAGCTGTGCTGCTTCTTGAGGTTTCTGACTAGGGATGGGAATTGATAGGATTTTTACGATGCGATTCTGTTTATCATTTCTTTATTCTTTATCAATTCTCCTATTGATTCTTATTTTTAAAAGGAGAACACACAGGTTGATTAGCTTAGAACTTTGTATTATATCTTTTATAACAGCCAGCATCTGAGCCAGCCAGACTCCATCTCTCTCGTCATGATCATCTAAATGCACAGCAATAGCAGGTTTTACAATAAGGCAAATCACGCTAACATAATATGCAATGTTAGCTGATTAGTTACCTGCCGTATTAACAGGAGAGGACGGGCAAACGTTACCGCTGCTGCTGGGTTGAGATTCACTAGTCCGGAGCGGATCAAAACACGACATTCACTTAAGGTTATTGCGTGTTTTATGAGCAAAAGCTTTTGCATATTCGTAGCGTTTCCTTCCTTTGATGAAATATCCACTCTGCAAGTATTGCAAGTTGCTCTGTTGTCATCCTTTCTTGTAAAGTATGAGTAAACCTCTGAGCGTTTGTGCCGCTTAGGCGCCATGTTTCCTGCTGGGTAAATGACGCTACGCAACGTGCGTGATGACGTCATTCGAGGCAACTGGAATCGATAGGGGAATCGTTTGCAAAAATGGCAAACAATTCCAAGGAGTTGAAACAGTGGGAACCGGTTCTCAACGCCCATCCCTACTTCTGACAGTGCTCGTGTGAACCGCAGCAGACCTGGGTGAGTGTGTTCTAACAGCAGCAGATGTTACCATGGTCTTACCTGATTTGGGGATGATCTCACACTGGATGCAGCTAGCCAGTCCAGTTACTCTATTGTAGAGAAGATACTGCGCCTTTATGCAGTAATTCTGTCCCTGCTCCAGCCCATGGATGGACACTGACGAAACACCATCTTGATAATTCTCCTGTAAAGGGAATAATGTGTATAGTGATTGTATTTATTGATTTATGTATTAAGGAGCAACGCAGGGCAATTTCCGGACCTGATTCTAAGTTCGAATGTGAAAACAGATTTAGTCCCTCTTATCAAACTGGGACATGATGCAGTAGAAATTACAGTTGATACTAATGATGTGTCCACACAATACTTTTTTTTTTTTTTTTTTAAACACACAGCAGGAACATTCCATAGTCTAGCCAAACTGACAAGGATCCTCACCTCCAGTGATTCTCCCTCCTTGCCATAGTAAACCCTGTGTTTTACGTGGCCTCCATGCTCCTCCACCAGACTGTGGCTGACATTAATATAAACAGTGAGGGAGCCGGGCCGAGCAGCCAGACTCATTTCAGGGCTACAGGAGTCACCTGGGAAAAGAAACACAAATACAAAATGAGAAGTCTCATTTACATAAGTACATAGTGGAGTGCAAGAACATTGTGAAAGTAGTGTGTATACACAATGGGGAATCGTCGCTTCCAGTCCAACTCTATTCACTGTTAATGCCACCATATTTACTGTCTTTCTTTTTCTCATTCATTACATTTGGTAGCAGCAGGTAACAGAAAGGGATGTGTTGACAATATTTGGTATTTTTGGTGCATTACTGCATGTAAACAAGCAGAAGTAGATGAGAAATACCACTTTTCTTGGTGGTGCAGACACATTTACAACTTGTTTTTATACACATTCCATCTACACCAACTGCTTTGTCACTTTTGTGGGGGTGAGATCTCACATAACCACCAACACATCACAAATGCCTCAAATCAGTCGATTGAAATAACGTCATGTAAGGTTGCTGTGGGTTTGCTGAGTGTTTGACACTTCACACTACGTGGTTCACACCATGGTTTGGATGGTTAACACCTACGACCACACATCACCACAGGAAGATTCATCTAAAGTCTGATTTGTTGTTGACAACACATTTTCAATTAGTTTGTGCAAACTATGAGAGGCTGCCATAAACAGACAACAAATGCAGAAATGAAATGAGTCACTTCCTGTTAAATCCCTCACAGTGGAACACACTTTATCTTCATCATTATACAACATGATCGTCTTATGTGTCGTCTTTTCTTTTTGCTACATTTAATACATGATGAAGTAAAACACCATGATGTGCATCACACTGCATACATTCACAACCTCTCACCCAAACCACAGCAAGGAGCCAAATGCACGAACTAACCCTTAACCAACGTGATGATATGTGTGGTATTACAAAACTCCATCTGAGTTACACACAGTGTAACAATATTACACTGCAGTGCACTTAACCAAAATGGGTATATGAGAGAACTACATGTGTATAAAGTGTAACGCAGTAGAATGGACATTGATTCATCTGTATAGAGCAGCACCAAAATAAAAGCTGTGTGGTTTGTTATTACCAAGCAGGTGGTGATTTATGCCAAATTCCACTGTCACCACAGTCATGTAGAACCATGTTTTTCTTGCACTTGGTTACAAAGAATGTCAGTTTAGATTAGTTCACTGACGATAATGTTAGGTTATAAAATAAAGGAGTGGAAGTGCTGGTTTCTTACCCTGTTTGCTACAGGCTTCCACTGCTCTTGAGACCAGACCATCTCTCTCCACTTGTACACGCAGTGTAACGCAGCCATCTGTGCTCTTAGCTTTGATGAAAGTCACGTTACAGGAGTTGGAAGATGTGTGAACACAGGCTGTTACGTTTTTCCAGGCGCTGTCAAAACTAAGGACAAGGAACAGAAACAAGACATTGACGGGAGTCTAACATGTGAAAATGTCAATAGCTTTCACAATGACTTTCATCTTTATATATAACACACATTATGTCTGCAACTAAATATTATTTTGTGTGTATTATATCATTCTGTGTGAATGCTTGTTGGCTGACATGTTCAGATGTGCTGAGTTCACCTTCTGTACTGAACTGTGTAGCGCAGCTCCGTGTCCTCTGTGGCAGGAGTCCATGTGAGCAGCCCCCCCTCTACATGGATGTTCTGCGGTGGTGCCAGCGTCGCCTCACACACTGCTACAACCCATGGAAATATCCAGACCACCACATCAGTCATTTCCTATCAAACTACTTCATCCTGAAGCTACTCAAACTCAAGCAAAGCCTCTTCACTGACTCTAGCCGCCGTTTGTGTCAGACCTCTACAGAAAACGTTAAATGAGGAGTACTACTTAGGACGACATTGCTTTATTTCGGTCGGCGTAGTTTTGTTGGAGTCTTGTGATGTGTGACTCAGTGAAGCACAAACTACCCATTTCATATTACTACGTGCGTGGAAATAAAAACTAATTAAAACGTTTCGCTTACAAACTCTCTTCACAATGATATTTAAAAAAACGAACTAATGTCGTTAATACTAGTGTTGAACTATCCATCATACGGAAAGGTTTTGGGAAAACATTAGCCAACAATCCGAGGCCTAGCGAGCGTTAGCCTCCGCTAGCTTGAGCTAGGATACGCTCCTAGCTTAAGCGTCTCCTCGCAGCACACGGCTTAAGTCAAACTAGCGCTAATTACCTTGGACGACGAGTAGAAGACTCGTGAAAAAGAGGAGCATTGTGACAGCGTCATTTCATTAGATGCGTCGACTCCACGAATAAACAGTCTCCAGTGGAACCATTTTCATATTTCACAAGTATAAGGTAACAGTAAGTCAGTCTGTAGAACTTCCCCAAAATGGGATTGTCTCAATTTGTCTGGGAAATTACCACGTCTGTTTTTTTACAGCAACTTCCTGAAACGCCCCTTAAAGGAAACATTACCAGTAGGCATCTAGTATTAATCATCATCATAATTATTATCAACTGTCGACAGCTTTTCACTTTAAAATGCACAGTGTCCATGTGATTAGATGTGATTAGATTAGATTAGAACCAGGGCAGACTGGATCCGTCCTGGCAACCTTCTCCACACGTGGCATAAGATCAGCTGCTGCTCATCCCCCTGATCAGTCCTGGATTTTACTGTAGTGCTGGACAGATGGAGGCAGCAGCAGAACTTTCTATCAGCCACAGTTCACTGTCAGTACATTACAGCTCTTCTTTGTTCTGCTTTTCTGATCCATGTCTTTACGTCTGCTGTCTGAGTTTCAGCAACTGTTCAAAATTAGTATGGACATGCAGGTGATCACTGAGTCTGACTAAAAGCTAAAACACACTGTTCCTTATTATCACAAACACACGCACACACAAACACATACACACACACACTGCAAATTAAGCAGTCAACTGACAAGGTGGTGAAGTTGTGTGATGTGAAGATGTGTGAGACAGGCACAGCCAAAATCAAGACATTTCATTTTACCTACAGGATTTTTTAGACAATAAGAAAAACAAATAACTTTTTTTTAAAAAGGGTTCAAAAGATGGCACAGTCAATTTTAAAGGAATGTTTTTAGGAAATATTAAAGTGTACATCATTGACAGCCTAATAAAAAGATGCTCCGTGTAAGAAATGCAAACCAAACACAGAAACACTTATTCTGACATTAAGTCAGAATGATTATATGATTATATGATCATTTTTTACATTTATAGTGGAGCAAGCTGTCTGACAGATGGAGAAATAAACGTCTAAATGTCCTGATATCATCTGTAACTTCTACCTTAATGTTTTTAGTTGTATGAACCCTTTAATTGCTTTCACACAGAGCATGTGACTCACTGAGATGTGCTGTCAGTGGTTGATGGCGTGTTTAACTGAATCTGGGTTTCACTAAACAAAGAAGCTCTCTACTGCATTATTGCTTTCACTTCTCTTTTTATTTACTTAAACAACAGATCTTCAGCCTTTTTATTATTTCTAATGTTTGATTGTTGTTTCATGCTGAAATGATGAATGATTTCATCCTAATATAGTTTCTGTTCTGTTAAATTAATGTCTTCATTTGTCATATTTTCAACCTCACATTAAAGCAGCGACAACGTCATGAGTGAGTTTATGAGCAAGTGAACTGATAGTGTGGAAATACAGTGAGAAAGATGTGTGAAGTTGAAGATTTACATGTAGGTGATCATTCTTTGTAGGTTTACCGTGATGACTGATCACTTTCACACACTCATTTCATATGTGTGATTATAAAACCAGATATTTGTAGCAGATTTGACATGTTTCTTTCTGACTGTATTGCTTTTTTTAATCTTTTTTGTTTTTTATCCCATTTTTCTGACATTTCAGGTAAATATTGATTGTGGAGTGTGATCACCATGTTAGTGCCTACTACACGAGGCTGCTCTCTGTAGGTTAGGTTAACAGAACCTAGGAAAAGGTGCAGACTGTGGAAGCATATTTTGAACTTTCATGAATTATTTTGATTGTTTTCTGTATTAAGTATAACAATGAGCACATTATGTGCTTTTCAGTGTCTGTGTAACCCAGTGTATCTTCCCACTGTTACAACTATGACAACATTTAGCTTTGACTACAGATAGTAGCAAGTATTCTTTTCTGGGAGAACCTGTTGAAACTAACTTTGCATCTGCAAAGATTGCGAGCTGAACCTAGACTGGGGGAGGATCTTTTTCTTGAGGTATAAGAGAGAGACACTTGCTAAAATTGTTTTCGTCTTTCTGTATTGGAACTGCTCCTTTCTTGCAAGAAAATTAAAACCTATAAACACAAGTTTACTGTTCTAGTGCTCTTATTTCAGAACATCTCCCCAACTAGACCCACCACTGTCAGCAGTGTGCGGCACACTGCAAAAACTGCTTTTCTTACTTAGTATTTTTGTCTTGATTCCAGTTAATTCAAACAAAAAACAAGATAATTTTTCTCACCCCACTGGCAGATAATATTGCTTTTTTTAAGCAACAACGCACTTAATTTTGATTTATTTCCCCAGAAAACAAGACATAATATCTTATGGCCCTTTACTACTTTAGTAAATGCATCTTGATTTAAGAATTTTTAGAGATTTGGACTGGAATCAAGCAAAAAATAAGTAAAGTAAAAAGTAAGAAAAGCAGTTTTTGCAGTGCATCAATCTCAGTAGAAGTCACTGCTATCAGTTAGCAGCGCTGGTGCAGTGGTTTCTACTATTAGTCTGTGCTGACTCACTTTCTGTGTTTTACAGTTTCATAGGACTAAGCAGCAGAGCCCGTACTGCCCCGCGGTGGTTGGTATTTCCCACCTGCAAGTGAAACAGAAAGCCTGAGAAAACTGCCACCATGTCTATCTCTGCTTTGTTAGAGTCACAGTAAGTAAAGGATCAGTTCACCTAAATCACACAAAGCTTTTTTGTCCTACTTCCCTCCTGTGGTAAAGTCACATTTAACCATGTCAGCACAGTCGTTTGCAGAGACTTCTGTCTCCACCATAACACAACAGACCTGTACACATCTGACATGTGACGGTGTGTGTGTGTGTGGGGGGGGTTATGTGAAAGCATGAACAAGAACACTTTAAAGCTGCGTTTCTCTCAGGGAAAGACAATATTAGAAAGGAAATGGAAGGTGTAGGTTAGAGGACCATCTGGATTTGTAAAACCCAGATTCTAAGAGGCAGATTCAGTCTACTGTATCTGTACAGGATACTAAGAGTCCATGTGTACAGTGAAAAACGTCTCTCTGATTCAAGATTCTTTATTTGTCACATGCATAGTTATGTTATTTTAAGGTGCATGGTGTCATGATAGTGCAACAGTGTAGTGAAAGTATAGATGTAAGTGATGAGGTCTAAACCCACAGTCCTCTTTTCCTCTATAAAACACTCCTATATATCCAAATGATTTCCTCAAGTACATAAATACATAGAACTCAGGGCAACAGTGCATTACATTAAAAATGAAATCTTCATGCACAAATGAACGAGATAACAAGAAATGTCTGTGCATTAAAGTGTGTTGAGTATTAGGTGAAATAAAATAAACACAGAGACAAGTTTTTGCCTAAATAATTACTTGAGTACAAGTAGAAGTACCATTTTAATTTCAAGTACTTAAGTATAGTCACTGAAAGTACTAATAAAAAAAACAAAGTATTTTAAGTACTACTGAAGTTATAAGCACGTATTGGAGGTCACATGTATGTTTGACAGTGCACATAAATTCCCACCAAGGTTTGGTATAAGAGGTAATTTATTTCATATTCCTGATTGTCCTTTAACATGGGAGACTCACTCCACCAGTACACTGTTTCATTTTATTTGCACTTTTATGTTGATGCAGCTTTGTGAATTAAAATCATGTTGAGGTTGTTAAATGCAAAAATGAACACACTATGATCCATGTTCATCAATGAATGATTTAAAGGATGCTCTGTCCTTACGTCCTACAAGCACATCACTTTGATTTGTTCCTTACAACACTCCTGCTAACCCAGATTCAAAGGTTGGCTGAAGCATTGGAAGCAGGTGAATAAACAGTAAAAGTACACAGATCAGAGACAACCAGCTGCTTCTGGATCTCTTCACTAAACAAGTTGCATTCTGGCTTTGTTAAGTGTGAAGCCCCAGAACCAGTGAACTATAGAAACATGTTCCATCAAAGCTGAAAAGATAATTAAAAAAAAAAAATGTATCACTAGATCAAGCAAAATATACAACCTGGTTCACAAATAAAGTTCAACATGTAAAAGAAAAATTTGCTAATCACACCAAACCTGTATGTGATTGAAAACACATATCAACAGTTTTTTTAATTATATGCCAGCAACATGTTTGAAAAGACACAAAGAGAAAAGTTCTGTAATGATAAAAAACCTGGTGAAATAATGAGGTTATTGGGGAACAGGTCAGTTATCTGGTTGATCTTCAAACAGAGCGTAAAAAGAAAGGATGGGACGAGACTGTGCATCTATACTTATTTACAGTTCCATAAACTATAAAGTAGATACATGTTTCCCTGGTGTCACTGTAAAGCAAACTCTTATAAAGATCAATTGGTAAAGGGTTAAACACACACATATCTAAAACAATCCTTCACCAGGCTCTTAAATGAGGTATAATACATAGGCAGTATGATAACATTCAGAATTTTAAGATGTATTATTATTATTATTATTAACATTTTCCATATTTTCAACTAATTGTGAGAGTGTTGGGGCACACAGATCCCTATTTACTGTTTTACAATATTACAATGTTTCTGGAGCCAGGACTGAAAAATGCCACCAAGACTCTATAAGAATTAGAAATGGAAAAAAAAAAATTAGGTAAAACACAAACACAGCTTGAGACAGCGGCTTCTGCAGAGCAGGTGAAAGGAATGTGCAAAACATTTAAATCAACACTAACAGCACTTCCTGCTTGGTCATATATGGATCATCAAACGCATTTTTAAAGACATGTATGTCAACATTGGAGTGTTTTGTCTGTTTTCTAGCAGTTCTTTATTCCATACAGCAGATAGGTGCTTCTCTGTTTCCCACAGACCTAAACATCATCATCACTTCATGCTCTGCTCAACCACCATTGTTTCCCTTCAGATGCTGTAGATTGGAGCTGCCCCCTGTGGAGTAAACTCCTGAGTCTCCACTGCTGCTGCTGTCCTGACGACTGCATCTGCTGGAAACATCAGGAAGAACATACAGTTAATTTATCAAGTGTTAAATTATTTTAGATGAAGAATGAACCAAAAAGCATGTCTCTTCATTTTGATAAAGAATATGTAACTAAGTATTTACTATGATGGAGGCTATTTAATTCAATTCCACTTTATTTATAAAGCGCCAATTCACAACACAGGTCATCTCAGGGCACTTTACAGTGTAATGTTTAAGACCTTTACACATTATATAAATATATACAGAATAATGCAGAAAACCCAACAGTCCCACTTGAGCAAGCACG
>JAUYWH010019393.1:0-15689 GCA_034779795.1 Ctenopoma multispine
TAGCCACCCTTTGCTCTGATTACTGCTTTGCACACTCTTGGCATTCTCTCGATGAGCTTCAAGAGGTAGTCACCTGAGGTTGTCACCTCTGGAGTTTCCAGAGGTGTTTAGCACTTGTTGGCCCCTCTGCCTTTACTCTGCGGTCCAGCTCACCCCAAAACACATTGAATGAGAAGATGTGGAGATTCGGACAATGACATTACATTTATCAATCTCTCCTTAGTTAACGTCATATATTATGATATACTTATACATTGTGATAGAAACAGTTGTAAGAAAAAAAAGTTAGAAAGCACAAAAGGCAGTTATTATTTATACAAACATATAGAGACATAACGATCTGTTATCAACATTAAAAACTATTACTGTAAGTAACTATAATTTGTTTGTTACAGTTTGATTTTCTCCATCTCTCACTTCAGTTGTTATTTGAACACAACAGAGTGAATAGAAAGAACAAAGAATAAAATGTATGTAAATTTCAACAGAAAAAACTGAGTTGAGGCCTTAACAAGATTTTGAAGTAAAGGAGAGAAACATGTTATTTAAAGGATTTGAATTATGATTCAAACTGTTCACACAGTACAGTGTTAGTAGAAAACTAAATCATGTAAATGTACAACAAAAGCAAATAAAAAGGCGACCCTGTGGAACACCATGAGGAGGTGAAAATAGCATAACCTGTCACTACATTACAAAAAAACTACATTTCACAGTGAAAAAGTGTAAATCAGTTTGTTAAAGTTTATTCAGTCATATGACCTGGAGAATGTGAGTAAAGCACCAACTGGTTTTAAATGATTAAGCTGTACTGAGCCAAACTGTTCACAAATTGTGTGACTTCAACCAAAAATCAATCTTTTACACAGAATAATTTGTCATTGGCTCATGTTTTCCCTCTTCTCTTTCTGACTGTTCTAGTTTCCTCTGAAGCTCATCTCTCTGTCTCCCTGTTTCTTTCAGGTGTTTACTGATTTGTTCTTTGTCTTTCTCCAGTTTCCCCTTCTTTTCTGTCATTGTATTTATCATTTTCTCTGTTGTCTCCAGAAGTTTCTCTGTGTTCTTTAACAGTTCCTCATATTCTGTATTTCTCCTCTTCAGATCTTGTTTGGTTCCTACACGCTTCTGCATTTTCTTGTCTTTGTCCAATATTGGAGCATCCTCCAGCTTCTTCTTGTTCTCCTCTATCTGAATCTTCACGTCCTGCAGTAGTGAGGTGAGTTTCTCTCTCTGGTTCTTCAGATTCTTTTTCTGCTCTGTCAGTGTTGTAATTATTTGTTCCACATGTTTCTTTTCTCCCTTATTCTTCTGTAAGTCATCATCAAGTTTTGCCTTTGTTGTGTCCAAATACTTAACTTTCTCACTTTCTGTCACAGGTTTTTTTCTGCTTCTTTCTCCTTCAATCAGAGTCTGATGTTCTGTGCTGTTGCTGAATGTTGTTCTCTGTTTCTGTTCCATATCAGTTTTATCCTGATGCTTCACAGTTTCTGTGGGAACACATAAAAAATATTTAAGTGTTTACAAATATGTTGTGTCTGTGCAGTGTTGCCTTTTGAGAGAGTGTTGTTTCCTGATATTATATTATTATATTTGTAACTTGATACTTGTAATAAGTACAATTAACTTCTCACTTACTTTGTATTTTCCACACAACAAGGCCAACTATGAGAACTTACATGAAGTAAAAAACAAGCTGATGGTGATTCGAGCTGAAGAAGTAGATGGATCCATGAAGTCATCTAGATTGTAAAACACCAAACAAAATGCATACACAATATTTCACAGTGAAATACAATGCATGTATCTGAAAACTGATGTAAATTGAATAAACTACAATAAACCACAAACAATTTTTCTACCTGAAACATGTATGTGTGTCTCTCTGGTCTGGTTGATGTTCCTCTGTTGGACTCTACAGGTGATGTTGTTGCTGTGTCTCTTCTCCACAGTCACTGTGCTGCTGACAGTATAGAGATCATCAGGACCTCTGACTGTCTCTGTAGGTCCAGCAGAGAGCAGGTTTCCCTCAGAGTCCAGCCACAACACCTCAGGCTCTGGATACCAGCCTTTAGACTCACACTGTAACACCACTCCTCCTTTATCTTTATCAGTCCCTGATAAACTGATGACAGGTGAGGCAGCAGCTTCTGGTGCTGAATGAAAGGAAATTAATTCATCTTTTCATATCCTTCAACTTTTAATTGAATCTGAAAATCTATGAAGTTGTACATACAAAAATACACACATACAATAAACAGTCTGTTCACTCACCAACAACAAGTTCAACAAAGGTTTGTATGTTGAGTTTAGGAATGAAGCACTTGTACGTTCCTTTATCAGACAGTTTGACTTCAGACAGTTTCAGTGAAATGTTTCCATGTTTCAGTTCATCAGTGAACACTGATGTTCTTCCTGTGTATGATGGATGTTTGCTCTTTACATACTCTTGACCAGAACGCCACACGTACACATGTCCATCAGTCAGATCAGACCTCGTCCACTCCAGAGTCATCGTAACAACATCCATCACAGGTTCAAGGTGACATGGCAACGTGATGTCATCACCAACTCTTCCCACGATTGGTTGAGGTGAACCAATTATCTCAGGTTCACCTGTAAAAAAATAAAACAGGTTTGTTTTTATTCTTGTTAAAATACTATGTTAACACACACTTTTCTCCTTTATTTAAAATGGATGTTCAAGCACAGTTAATGAACGTGTACAGTTTTCAGACAGTTTTCTGATAATTATAAATTTGTATCAGGTAGTAATAATTTTCCAGTTTACGTGTGTGCTTTTTATCACCAGAAAAATGAGAGATTTCATCCACCTGATGCCACAGAGCTAAATGTGATTTGATTGCACTGTAATATAATTTAGCTCCTTGAACATTTTATTATCACAAGTGTTTAGATAAGTGAAATGTTTTTGTCCCATGGTTAATAACAGCTAACAATAGCTGATGATGTTG
Source organism: Ctenopoma multispine (assembly GCA_034779795.1). Lineage (NCBI taxonomy): Eukaryota > Metazoa > Chordata > Actinopteri > Anabantiformes > Anabantidae > Ctenopoma > Ctenopoma multispine. Next base: position 2,973 of record JAUYWH010019393.1, read on the forward strand.
TTGGTATCTTCTAGTTGTCACTTTGTAAGATACTGTGTGTGTAAGTTACCTCTACAGGAGTGTAGGAGAAGAGAGAAAAGCAAAACTCTGAGTGGAGATTGAAGTAACAACAGACAGGAGTTCTGTAAATGAAGCAGATGATAACAGGGTCAAATGTTTTAGAGATGCTGTCTAGAAACAATAAACTTGTTGCTACTAAGTTTTTTATTTTGTGTATTCTTTACTTTTGTGTATTTGTGGATCAAGTATTGCATACTGAGCATTTTGTGTTGGTGATGATCTATTTTGTCTCTGGTTGTGGTTCTTTTCTTTCCATTTCAACTGAGAGCAGCTGTAACATGATAAAACAATTTCCCTCCGGGAATAATAAAGTTTTTGAATCTTGAGTAGCCCAGTCACAGTCCAGACCTCAGCTCAATATAGATGCTGTAGAATGAATCAAAAGTTGTTCACATGCTAAAAATATGTCTGAGCTGTAGCAGTTCTGTGAGGAAGAATGGTCCAAAATTATTTAAACATTGTTCAGGTTTAAACCACAGCTACAGGAAGTGTTTGTTTGAGATTGTTGCTGCCAATTGTGGTTAAAATAGTTACTGAGTAATGGTTTCACTTACTTTTTCTACATCACTTTATACATGTTTAATGTAAGGAAAATGTTAAGAAATTTCCTTGATAAAAACTCAGAGTTGCTGGAATCGGGTTCAGCTTATTTATTTCTTGCAGCAAGGAGACAAGTCTGCATGAGCCTCAATACAGAGTTGTCTGCTTCCGACTAAGAGTACCAGTCTTTTATAGGCAGTAGTGAACAAGGAAACAATATTAAAAGACAAGAAAAGTTGATAAACCACTAGATAATTATTCTGGACCATTTCCTCACATGGTCATGAGGAGGTGAAATAGATAAGGAGCACTGCTCTAATTCTCCCCGGACGCAGCTGCATCCTACAGAAAACCAGAACACATACATTATGGCTATATGAGGTAAAGGGTTCATTGGTTCAGCAGGACTTCATTCTCCTAAACAATAATACTACATGAGGATAACACATCTTCTTATTCCAACAACAGTATGAGCATAATATATGTAAATAAATGTGAAAGTCTAATAATATAAATTATAGGTATATACAACAATTTTTCTAACAGAAAATCTCCCAATGACGTATCAATAATCAAACTGGATTCACTGATGTTGATCTCAAGCTCATTTATTTCTTGCCGGCAAGAGGAACAAGTCAGCACACATAGTGTAGTACAGAGTTGCTCACAGAGTGTTCTGGAGATGTTCTTCTTATACACTATCTTAGCATGACAACAGGCAACATTTCATTGGTTACAAAAAGTCTCCTTGAAGATTCAGCTGAAGAAATGACAGTTATACAGCACATGCACATCTTACCTCATCTTAATCTTAAAAAATTATCTAAATGTTGTCTAATTAATTACATGGAAAAAGTGCTCATGAATCACTGATACTGACAGTACTAATTAAATAATCTGTGTGTATGCACTACTTAATTTGTGTTTTTGATTTATTGCCTTTTGATTTTGCCTTGAGAAAAGCACTGTATGAAGTTCATTCTGTCTCTGGCAGCTCAAATAAAGCCACAAAACTGCTGTAGTTTATTAGATTAACTGTCTTTTGCTCACTGGACATTGTTGAGCCACTACAAGTCACCTACGTGATAATCAGTAATTGATTTATGATGGATCTTCATCGCATATTGTACAAATGTACAGTTTCAACTGAACTAACTCATATTTATTTTAATATAGTCCAGAGTGAGCCAACAGACGTCAGGATAGTTTGTGCATTAAACTTTTTCTGTCACTGTGCATAAAACAGCCTGAAAACCTGAGAGATCTTTTGGGTGAAGTGTCCACATCTGCTCTTTTTTTCACTGTATACTACACAGATAAGATCAAACTGAACCATGTAGACATAACTTTACATCTATGTACCAACAACCAGCTCAACTGGAGATTCTTCATTGTTCCTGAAATGTAGCAACAGTCTCTCCTTTCATCAGCAAGTTTCACTTTGGAGAGTTTCAGTGAAATGTTGCCATCTTTCAGTTGATCAGTGAACAAAGATATTCCTCCTTTGAATTGTTTTGTATCTGTATGGAGTCCCAACCAGAACACCACACAAAGACCAATCTGGGGTCCAGAACAGATCCTGTTTACACCAAAGTCTTGGCAGCAACATCCACAGCAGGTTGGAGATGATATGGTAAAATAATGTCATAACCAACTTTTGCCACTAATGGCTGAGATGGAGAAATTAACTAATTAATTCTTGGTCTTGATATTAATTTTCTTGTATGAACTCACAGTTGTACCTCATGTAAGAACGAAATAGTACAAGTCCCATACAGATCCCGACTTAACCAGTTGTAGTTGTTACCACCAGTGATTAATACTGTATCATAATAGAGATCAGTCTGTCTGTGCATTAGAGGGGGGTGTAATATCTTGTGTACAAAAATGCAGATTATTTGCATTACAATACTAAAATAATGCAATAATGCATTTATTCATCTAATGAGATATTTTAAGGTTTAACATACATGTTACAGACATACAGTACAGGCCAAAAGTTTGGAAACACCTTCTCATTCAATGTGTTTTGGGGTGAGCTGGACCGCAGAGTGAAGGCAAAGGGGCCAACAAGTGCTAAACACCTCTGGGAACTCCTTCAAGACTGTTGGAAAACCATTTCAGGTGACTACCTCTTGAAGCTCATCAAGAGAATGCCAAGAGTGTGCAAAGCAGTAATCAGAGCAAAGGGTGGATATTTATAAGAAACTAGAATATAAAAGATGTTTTCAGTTATTTCACCTTTTTTTGTTAAGTACATAACTCAACATGTTCATTCATAGTCTTGATGCCTTCAGTGAGAATCTACCAACGTAAATGGTCATAAAAAAAGAAAACAACATTGAATGAATTGAATGTGTCCAAACGTTTGGCCTGTATTGTATATATATGCATTAAACGGTATATAAAACATTACTGTATGAAAAAGATGTTTTTATGTGGTGTTTCAGCAAAATAAATAAATACAAATATATATTCTGAAATTTTGCCTGGTCCCTTATACAATTAGAAAATATGACCCTAAAATAAATAATACTCCCATATGTTGACCTGTTTTTACCTGTTAGTACAATAACTGAAAAAATACCATCATCCTCTGATTTATACATATGAAACAATATTCTTTTCTATGAATTCAAGTGCAACAGCCTCATCTTTACACAAATAAAGGAGCATTCATGTAATAAAAAGATAGTTTTACTTTCACTGGACACCTACAGACTGCTGCTCCAGTCAAAATGCTCCAGTAAAATATCTAGAGGTTACTTGCGTTGTGTGCTGGCAAACGCTATTTCAAACAAAGATAATTGTTATGTAAGGATTTTAACAATCTATTTCATGAGAGCAGAAAACCAGCTAATTTGACATCAAGTGCACAGGTATGAATCCTACTTACAAGTTTGTTACTATCTATAGTTGAAGGCTAAATGCAGATAGACTTGTACTCTGGGTTAATGTTATAACATGTTTTAAAATAGAGGGTTAATGGAACACAGAATATAAAAAATATATATGAGGAGGACGACACACGCACCTGTTGCATGATGTGTTGATCTTTTCCACAGACTGCAAAGTCTGTAAATCACCTGTGACAACCTGGAACTACCTGACTGATGACATGTACACTTCCTCCTTCTAGTAACACCCACTTCTTCCACATGCTGCACAGACTCACTCTCATTTCAACCATGTCTCCTAAAAATTATGTTCCTGTACAACTAACCTACAACTGTGATTCTGTTTTAGTAAAATGTATTGATCATGTTGTAGTGAAATATTATTTTGAAGGATGAAGCTACCTTTATTAACAAAACGTGTGTTACTAGCAGGTGGTTGGGGTGGATGGTGGGAATATACTGTGTAGAACTGAGAAGCCGCAGACCAAGTTTGAGACCACAGTACTTAGGGTTAATTAGTTTATATACATTTTTAATGCAGACACTTGTGAAGTTATTATTAGTAATATTATGAATTATAATATTGTTGTTAATTAATCAGTCTACAATCTTTCTATGACTTTAACCCAGTTAACAAAAACACATAACTCACATAACTGTGAACATTTGATCATTATGTTAGCATAAAACGTAATCGCAATTAATCTCATATTTCACACTTGATAATACTGCAGAATGTCTTTGAGGTCAGATCCATTATTTTACTGCCTCTCTTTATCTCTCTCTCTCTCTCTTTAATTTATTTGTCCATATTTTCCCCACTTGTGTGACAGTCTCACTCTGTCGCTCTGTCAGGTGGAGGTGTGTGGTGTGAGGCGGAGGGGGTCGTGTGCCGGCTCAGGCAGGCAGGAACTATCGCATTTCACTTTATTGAGGAGAGAATCATGAGGGGTTCATACAGAGAATAAAGCCCAAAAAAGAAAACGTGCTCAAAAATCCACAACTGTTGATAATTGCCAGCCTTGAATTTCGGGAACTTAAAGTTGCAACCCCCTCCAGCAGGTGGGGGTTTAGTTTGCCTATGCCAAGAGCCAGGCAAACTAAACCAAGAGCCAAACTGTGCCAAGAGCCAGTCAGACAGAAGATAATTCTGTCTGACTGACTGGATAATTGTTGTCACAATTGGTGATGTAATAATTGAATTTAAACTTTGTTAAATTGGAAATGAGTGGTATATTTTAAGCAGAAAGTTCTATGAGCCAAATAAAACAAAAAAAACATTTAGAATTGGATATGAATACAAACTAAGTTAGCTATAAGGTAAAAAATAATATTGGATCATAACTATTGTTTTTTTGAGTATTTAGGGCTGAGTTACGTCACAAGTCAAATTTGATCCTCTAACACTAAAGATGTGGGCAACTTTCTAACACAATACAATGATTAAATCTGCACTGAAGAGGTTCAGTTTATTTTGTTGTCTTGTCTCTTGTCAGGAGATGTTGTCTTGCGTCTACAAAGGATCTGTGAGTTGTGTTTGATGTACAGCCCATCATTTGTTAACACATCTGTGGGATTATGATAAAATTGATCATTTTACAGTAAACCCTTGACATTATGGACATGAACTTTATACATTCATATTTCTTTATCAAGACTAGTTGTTATTTGTGAATAGGAATATGTCTGTTTATGATGACGATGACACGTCACCCCTTCTGCCCTTTATCTCCTGTATGGATGAACAGGAACTATGATCCCATGTGACATTTGATTTATGAGTTCTCATTGACTCATTTTTTGAATCTGGAATCCTGTTGAAAATCATCAGGTTATTTAAAGTTTTAAAAATCTAGTTTTATGAACACTGTGATCAACCAGATAATGGATGTTATATATATATATTCTTTTTGTATGCTGATGTCCATATGCTGATGATATGATGATGTAGTATGATGAATTACTTAAACAGTATTCATCCACTCATGAAACTATGGTATCACTTTTGTTTGTTGACGGACTGTTCCCAACATCTTCTACAGTTGGTTGATTGGTTTGACTTGAGTCATTCTGCTCCTGAGAGGGAGACAACAAACACAACACAGACAAATCAACAAAGTGTTTTACAAACTGCTTCTTGTACTGTACATGTGACATATTGTGAGTTTGAAGAAGAGCAGGTGTCACAACGTCTTCTCAAATCTTTCAATCTAACAGACAGTAACATGTAAAGATATAAAGATTTCCCCTATGAGTCTTATGTAATGTCATATTCTTCAAACATTTTATTTACTTAATGATTTATTCATTATTTTGTGTTTTCTTCATCTTTGTAATAAATGTGTGAAACTCATAAACATATTTTCTTATTGTTATTTTGCACCAAGTCAATTGTTATTTAACTTAGTTTTCTTAGATTTCCTATCATAACTTTGTGTCATTATCAGAAGATAAAGAGAGAAATGACATGGACATATTAGTCCATGAGGAAATGTGACATTACAGATTTTCAGCTGGAGACATCAGTAACACTCCACTGATGCTCTGATGTTGGTTGAACTGCTAACTTGAGGATGTTTAAACACAAGGGTTGCGGTGTAACTACTGTTATAGATTTTGGTGTTTTATCTGTTGTTAAGATTAAATAAAAGAGTAATTTGACACTAAACACAACAAACAATGAGACTAGATTAAAGTCAAGATAAGTAAAATATGAACCTCTCGTACCTTGTTCTCCAGCTGCTGTTTCTGAGCCTCAATCCTCTGTTTCTCCTCTTTGAGCTTCTGAACTTCAGGCTTTAGTTGATTCACCTGAGAGCAGAGAGAAGAGAAGAACATATTCTCTTATTAAAGTAAATCTATTAAAACAAACACTTTTATTCTGATGCTTCTTCATGGTCTGATTTGTGCAGAGACGAAAGTCACAGATGTAAGAGAGAGCAGAAAATATATAAAAATACAGAATCCAACGACTTCATAATAACTGTTTATTTAATTCCGAGTATTGTTATTAATCCAGTTCAACAAAATGTTCCACAGTAACTCAGAATATGGTAACAATATAATATCTGTGTTTACTTGTTTCTTCAGCTCCTCATCTTTCCTCTTCAGTTCATTTTGTGTCTGTTTAAGTTTTTCACTGGTCTCATTCAAATTCTTCTCAGCTGACTCTTGGTTTGTCTTCATCTGTCAGACAAACACATTTTACATTTCAGATGTTACAGTTTGACAAACAATCTAAACGTGTCTGTAAACTGTGACACAAATAAAACATAGAGTTGTAACATAGAGTCATTATTCAGAATCATTTTTATCACACAAAACATTGTCTGATCTGATTCTGGAGGTTTAGTAAAATAACAGATATTTTTTTAACAATAAGTTACTCTAATATTGTTGAGTGTTACAGGGTTACTTATTATGGTAAATGAGCTAAAACAAACATTAACACTTTTATCCTGAAGTTCCTTCATTGTGTGATGTGAGTAGATTTTTAAATGAAGTCACAGATGTGTTTTTGTAGGAGAGAGGAGGAAATGTAAAGCACAAAACTTAATGACTTGATAATAAGTGTGAATGTGTGAAACTCATAAACATATTTTCTTATTGTTATTTTGCACCAAGTCAATTGTCATTTAACTTAGTTTTCTTAGATTTCCTATCATAACTTTGTGTCATTATCAGAAGATAAAGAGAGAAATGACATGGACATATTAGTCCATGAGGAAATGTGACATTACAGATTTTCAGCTGGAGACATCAGTAACACTCCACTGATGCTCTGATGTTGGTTGAACTGCTAACTTGAGGATGTTTAAACACAAGGGTTGCGGTGTAACTACTGTTATAGATTTTGGTGTTTTATCTGTTGTTAAGATTAAATAAAAGAGTAATTTGACACTAAACACAACAAACAATGAGACTAGATTAAAGTCAAGATAAGTAAAATATGAACCTCTCGTTCCTTGTTCTCCAGCTGCTGTTTCTGAGCCTCAATCCTCTGTTTCTCCTCTTTGAGCTTCTGAACTTCATCCTTTAGTTGATTCACCTGAGAGCAGAGAGAAGAGAAGAACATATTCTCTTATTAAAGTAAATCTATTAAAGCACAAAACTTAATGACTTGATAATAAGTGTGATAATATGTGACTATTTGTTGATATTAATCTAGTTCACCACTAATGTTTTATATCAGGACATCTTACAGTGTGTTGTGGTTTATGAGCTATAACATGGCTGCTAATCTGACAAACAGGAGAAAAGATTCTAGTCGTCATAGATTTAAAGTGTGTGTGTGTGTGTGTGTGTGTGTGTGTGTGTGTGTGTGTGTGTGTGTGTGTGTGTGTGTCTGTGTTTACTTGTCTCTTAGTCTGGTCGAGCTCGTCATCTTTCCTCTTTAGGTCATTTTGTGTCTCTTTTAAATTCTTCTCAGCTGAGTCTTGGTTTGTCTTCATCTGTCAGACAAACACATTTTACACAGCAGATCTGAACGTGTTTTTATTTTCTTTACAGTCTTTATGTTGTATTTAACTTGTTCATACTCACAGGACAACAATAAATAAAAACAACCTCATGATAGAAATGTGTTAAATTAATATTATTACAGTATCAGGAATGTGCTGAGACATATTATGACTCTAATGTTTCTACTAATGTTTATGGAGATGTAAAGTGTATAGCAGACAGCAGACTAGTATTACTTTTATTGTGTCTTGATATGTGATAGAAAACATTACAACACTGTGATGTGACTGCAGCATCAGTTCAGCTGTGATTAACAATAATTAATGTTTGTCAATCATCAGTCACTTATTACTTTACTTGACTTAACTTTAGTTCATTTGACAGACGCTTTTATCCAAAGCGACTTACAAGGAGACACAAGCAATTACAATTCGGGTTCTATTAGTTTCTCTAACCTCAACGACTCAGTTTTCTGGTGACTGATGTTATTTCTCATGATCCTTGTCTGTTCCTTCTTCAATAGGTATCATAAGGCTCATAATAAGAAGACTTTGGTCTCTAATGTATTAATAAAGTCAAAAAACAAGAATATTTTCATATTGTTAAACTAACTATAGTTATGTTGTAGAGAACATGTAAAAAGAGTTGAGTAAACATGTTGTATAAATTCAGATAGTTAATAATGATAATGAACCTCGTTATTCTTGGTTTCCAGCTCTTTCTTCAACTTGTCCACTTCCCGGATAAACAGATAAACATTATAATATAAACATGAGCCTGTAATGTGTACATGAGACTTAAACCTCATGTTGTGTTCCGGTCAAATTTGACCGCTTAAAAAGTTTTCTCTAAAAATGTAGTTAATTTGATCAGACTGACCTAAGATTCAACAACTTTGTCCACAAACAGGATTTCAACACAAAAAATTAATTGTATGAATTTGTATAAAATTTTGCTTTTTTTTGTACAAGTGTGTACAAGAAGTTTTACTCAACTTCTTGTACACTCTTGGTGTTCCTGGTCAAAAATGACTCAGCTACATCCTAATTTGTCAGAGGAACAAATACACAAACACACACACACACACATCTTGGGTTTGCTGGTAACCACAACGTGAGCCTTTGAGTGACACTCTCTCGGACTCATGTGTTGGCAGTTCTCACAGACAGCTGTTTAAATAATATTGGACTTTTCCTGTAGCTTTGGTATAAAATGCTTTTTAAGGCCAGGTTTTTTTTCATTGTGTGGCAGCACCATGGCAGGTAGATAAACTGTAAGTGAGGCTCCTGTTTCCATATTTGATCACTGGTGAGGAGGAGAGAGGTCAGAACTGACTGTGAGGATGGATTAGAGGAGGAAGTGTCAGAAACTGAGGATGACACAGAATTTAATCCAGACCAAAAAATAAGTGATCAGGAGGAATCTAGTGATGAAGAGGATGGAAATGCTGAGCCTACTGTCACATTTAAGTGGGTGCGGTAGCTGCCACTCCTCTATAACCCAAACAACATTGTCTGATCAGATACTGGAGTTTAATATAGTAAAATAACAGATATTCAACTTCAAGATATTTTACTTTGTTTTTTACAATGAGTTACTTTACAATCAGTGAATATTGTTGACTGTTTCTGTAAGAAACAATGTTTCCTCTACTTTAATCTCAGTAGATGTTTCAAATAAATTCAGCTTGAGCTGCAGAGATTTGGTGTTAGTGTCTGTTTAATCTAATCTCATTTAATAAACCAGCTTCTCCTCATCAGTGAACTACAAATACTTTTACTTTTACTTTTGTTAACCAAGTTTATGTCAATCAGAGTAAAATAGTCAAAATGATTCAGAGAAACTAGACAATGTTAAAGAATCTTAATAATGAATAATTGTTATTTCTTATACGTGTGTTTTTGTAGCTTCATATAAAACATACCTTGTCTTGTTTATAATTCAACTAACTGAGAGTTTAAATAACTGAACTTAAAATGATCATTTATGTAATATTTTATCTGTTAATGAAGTTGAAAATAAATATTTTCACTTTGTTGATGGGATAAAATTGTCTTTTTATTTATTATCTTTTCACCTAAAGATAAAAAAACGTGAGAAGAAACTAAACTCAATATCAGTGAAACATGAACCTCTTGTTTCTCTTTTTCCAGATGCTGTTTCTGATCCTCACTTCTCTGTTTCTCCTCTTTGAGCTTCTGAACTTCAGCCTTTAGTTGATTCACCTGAGAGCAGAAAACAAAGTGTTTTTTCTCTTAATAATGTGAAAGATGTAAAACAAACAAATTTAAGATTCAGTTCCTACATGATCTGATTTGTGAAAATATTCAACTGAAATCACAGATGTGTGTTTGTTTGTAAGAGAGAGGAGAAAATGTGTTAATGTACAGAATCTAATGACTTGATAATAACTCTTTATTTAATCTGTGGTGTTGTTATTAATCCAGTTCAACAACAATGTTCCACAGTAAATCAGAATATGGTAATAATATAATATCTGTGTTTACTTGTTTCTTCAGCTCCTCATTCTGCGTCTTCAGGTCATTTTGTGTCTCTTTTAACTTCTTCTCGACTGACTCTTGGTTTCTCTTCATCTGTCAGACAAACACATTTTACATTTCAGATGTTACAGTTTGGCAAACAATTTAAACGCGTCTGTAAACTGTGACACAAATAAAACTTAGAGTTGAAATAATTATTGATAATATCTTCAGTTTCTTCACTCTTCAGATCATTGATATCACACAAAACATTGTCTGATCTGATCAAAACCGAACTTCAGCCAGTTTGGTGACCACATTGCTGATCTGTGTTTGAGGATTGTATTCTCACATCTGTCTGAATGAAATGTCCCCAACAAGACTGGACATGGTTCTTAATTGTGACAGACAGTCAGATATGAAAACACTGAACAGTTAGTTCAGGTGAACACTTGTAATTCAGGATGTGATGTGAAATATTGTGACTTTAATGTTCTAGTAATGTCTCTAACACACTGTTGTCCCGTTCTCCTCACCACATCTGTAACAACTTACACTGGTCATTGTTTAATCATTGCACATGGACTTTGACTGTTAATCTGTACCTTGTATTATAAATATTCTTAATCTGTACACTGTACTGATGTCTGTGCTACTGTTCCTTTGGAACATAATTTCAGTTCACATAGAAACTATGAGGATTTTAACTTGAGGCTTTATTTGAGCTGCCAGAGAGGAACACACCACCATAACACTTCCTGAGCTCTGTAGAAATGTATTAATAAAAAATGAGAATTAACATTTGTTTCATGTGAACAGACGCCTGCTGAACTCTCAGCATCAGTGTTACTCACACTTTTATCTAACATGTAGATTTATAATCAGAGAGTGACACAGCTGACACAAGTATTACTACTTATGTCAGTGTTAGTAAACCAATATTATTTTAATTCCATCCTGATATATGACAGAAAACATTACAACACTGTGACTGCAGCATCAGTTCAGCTGTGATTAACTGTAGTTAATGTTTGTCAATCATCAGTCATTTATTAGTTTCTCTTCACTCAACAACTCAGTTTTCTGGTGACTGATGTTATTTCTCATGATCCTTGTCTGTTCCTGGTCTGACTGAAATGTATCAGGCTCATAATAAGACTCATAATAAGAAGACTGTGGTCTCTAATGTGAATACACATTGTGTAAAAACAAGCATATTTTCATATATCGTATTGTGAAACCAACACTAGTTATGGTCCGTTTTAAGACACACAGGCTAGAAAGGCTGCAGTCTAGGGCCTCACCAGTAGGGGGCCGCAGTGAGTTTTTTATTTGTTTTAAAATGTATTTCAATGACTGTTACGTATATTTCTTGTTTCATGATCTATTTTTGTAATCACTGTGTGAATACAAACATAAAGCTTTCAGTGGTACCTATTTATAAAAAGGCTCTTTGCTAATGGCTGGGTGAGAAGGAGTCTGATGAGACGGGAAGCTGCACAAATTGTTTACAGACCACAAGGCTGAAAACTCCACGAAATTCAATAAATTCCCCTGCAGAGCGCTGTTTCATCCATTTTTAATACGTTTGTATCACGCCTGAGTCTCAAAGCTCCACCTACTGAACCAAACCAGTCAGCTGATTCAGTCTGAATGAAGCAGCAAAGTGGTTCAAATCTAGCTAAAGGTGAACAAATACTGAGGAGATGGCAAAAACTACAACATATTTCAAGAAAACAACGACTGATAGAAACAACTGTGAATGTTTGCAGAGAAACATTCAAAGCAGATACAGCTAACAAATCCAGCCTCCTTGCTAACAACAGCCTGACCAGTTGATACAGTGTCTTTTAGCATTAGCATTAGCATAGAGGGGCTGGAAACTGCTGCACACCTGTCAGAGGAGCAGCAACCAGGACAGATCCTTCTCCAAACGTGTCCTCATTATGAACAGACCATGAACAACAATTTATGAACAACGTGTATATGGAATAATATTTGCCAGTTTTGACAGGAAAAAACACTAATTGTTGAATGTGTGATCATTAATGCTTCAGTGGAAGTTGATCGAAACACAGACTTTATATAAAGTAAACAAACCTCCTCTGTCTTTTTCATCTCCTCCTCCAGAATCTGAACTGTGGTCTCAGCTTCTTCTCTCCTCTGCTTCTCCTCCTGGAATCTTTGTCTGGAAACGATCGGCCACTTAACCTGAGACAGAGATTTTATTTTTATCATTTTATTTATTTCTACTCCTGTGTGGATCTCTGTAGCTCCAC
>JAUYWH010019394.1:0-15682 GCA_034779795.1 Ctenopoma multispine
TCTAGATTTTACAGGGAGCCAATGGAGAGAAGCTAATGTAGGAGAAATATGATCTCTCTTGTTAATTCCAGTCAGAATTGCTGCAGCATTTTGGATTAGCTGGAGACTTTTTTAATTAATTATTGGTGCATCCTATTAACAGTGAATTACAGTAGTCCAGTCTAGAAGTAACAAATGCATGGACACATTTTTCAGCATAACTTGCTCCTAATTTTAGCAATATTCCTAAGGTGGAATAAGTAAGTTCTGGAGATTTATTTCATGTAATGTGAAAGAGATATCTTGATCAAAGAATAAAATCTCAGACCCGTGTTGCTCGATCTTTTCAAGTTCTTATATTTCCAACAAACAGATGTTTTTAATTTTTTCCAACCTGGTGAGAAACACACATTACATACAGGGTTTGTTTTTACTGTGTGAGTTTATTATTAATTATTAACATTAATTATCTGCTTGTATTTATGAGTTAAAACCTCCTTCATCCAACAATAAAATACTTTCTGGAACATTTGTGTACTCAAATAAAAATACACATAAAATACATAAAAACATGTCAGCAAGTCACAATTTGTTCATATCGTCATTTTCACTTGGCAATAATATGATTTTAAAAACTGTAAAATAATTTTAACACAGTTTGATAACACAAAGCAGAAAAAATGTAAAATGAAACAATTTTTTTTAATTTACTGGTTTTAGTTCAAACTGAGCAGGAAACAGAGACGATAGCAAATTAACGAGTTAAACAACGTGATTCTAAAAACAGCTGAAATAATGTTTTCTAGTAAAACATCATTGTCATCATCAGTAGCAACAGGACTTGCAATTGGATGGAAGTCCAGTTGCTATTGGATTAACCCTTTTTTAACCCTTTAACCCTTTTTTGAGATAACCATGGCCTGGATGACTGAGAACCTTCACAGATAGTCATCACAATCATTACTGCTTCCTGTTTCAGGTAACCAGTGTCCTACATAAATTTTTATAACCAAAACTACTACTAAAAGTAGTACTAAAACTACTCCCTCCGTGACTCTGTGGGAGGGTCTCACCGACTTGACACAGGAAACAGGTTTAAGTCCATTTTGTTATAATTCACTGGTTTTGTCAGGTTTTCTTCCTGTGACTCTGGAACCGGTTCCACAGAAGCTATTTTTTCTGTCCCTATCTTTCTAAAACAAAATCCCACCCACACTCTGCTCTCATTGGCTAGACTTTACAGCTGTGTATTTTACAGGTAGATACCCCTGTTATTACCTTTGAGTCCTCTGCACACTGACGTCTACACTGGACTCGGGTCTTCAGAACAGGTTTTAGTCTAAAGTTTGAACCCAGAAAGGAAACAAAAAGTCTAATACTTTATGACAACAGAAAATTTCACCAGGTAACATTTGACCAGACACACCTGTAAAAATCAGGTAACGACCTAGTGAAGGTGTTGACAACAGTTGCTGTCACTGAAAGAATCTAAACTATGACACACATTCTTCTTTGTTTATTTTTAACGTGTGCGGTATCATAGTTCAGGTGTCGTCACTTTTAATCAACAGTGTAGAAAACAAAGAAAATGAGAAACTGCACCTGTAAAACAAAGGATATCTCTAAACCCTGAGCAGCGTCTGCAGGCGTCCTCACAGCCTGCATTCACATCAGATCAGATCAAATCAGATTATATAATTCTAACAAATGTTAATGTTCCTGAATCAGACCGAATCAAAAGGCTGATGAATGAGCAGCACTTTGTTCTTTGATTGTTGTGCTGTGAGGACCGGGACAAATGTGACGTTTAAATGTGTGTTGTGTGCCCACTCCCCTCCCTCTGGTTCTTTTCCCTCTTTTCCGTTTCCCGCGGAAGCCCCTCCCTGCTAACCCGTTAGCCGTTAGGTGTGTAGCCGGACGACAGGAGGAGACGCCGGAGTAACCGAGTAGAAAAACACGGACAGGAGGAGGACATGAGCCCGGCGGAGGACGGCAGAGACCCGCGGTGACCGGACAGCGAGCCTGCCGCCCAGTAAAGCCGCTTCACGGTGCGTTAATACGGCAGAAAACGACCGGACAGACGTGGAAAAACAGCGAACCCCCTCCCGACCTAGTTCCAGTCCTCCTCCTCCGTCTGCGGGCTTCATCCTGCCTTTATTTCCCTTCTCTATGCGCAGAAAAGACGTGTAGACCGAGATAAAGTGTTGATGTCGCTGAGATCAGTCGTTATTTAATTCCAGGTTGGTTTAAATCACGTTCAGGTGCCGTTTTTAGCCTGCTAGCTTCAGTTTTCCTTCCAATGGGAACTTTACATCCGCGGCTAATCCGTTAGCCTGTTAGCTTCGGTATTCTATTGGTTTTAACGAGGAAGAGCAGCTAACGTTAACCTAGCTCCAGTTTCACTTGTGATGGAATTTTAGGTTTTCAGACGTGAGGAAAACATAGCTTGAACGGATTTTATGGTTATAGACAATGTTAGGATGATGAACTTTGCAAGTTTGTAAAGTTATAAAGCGAAGAAGGAGATTTGGTCAGATTGAGACATTTTTAAGGGATTAAAATCTGCTTTAAACTTAAACAAGTGGTTAAAGTTTCACTTCAAACTAAATGTAAGTTTGTTTATGTACTGATGGTTTATCGTTTTTTTGGATTGGACCAATAAATACGTTTGATTAACTTATTGCACACATACAAAATACTGAGTAAAAAGGGTTTTAACTTTAAGGGTTCAGTGTGGTTTAAGGTGTTGAGAACTTTTAAAGTTCATTAATGTGGGACGTTTCACACACAACAGCAACACTAAGTGGTCTGAGGTTAAAATAACTAGAATTAAATTCACAAAAGGCCATTATGAACTTTGACTCCACAACAACATTGTCTGTCTTTAGACCATTGGAGTGTTTTACATGCACATTTACATTTGTTTAGTTTGGACATGTTTTTATAGCTTTTACTTTCAATAATTTTAGATATGAACTTTAGCTAATTATTTATTTATCAGTCAAACTGATAAATCACCGACATGTTTATTTGTAATTACTAATAGACCTGAAATGAAATCAGTCTGATTGTTTTTTTTTTATTTATTAGGATCATGAAGCTGTGATGTTTTTGCAGTAATCTCTCCGTCTCTTTAGACGACCATGCGAACCATCCCTGCTCGCCCTCGCCGTTAGTGAATTAATTTCCAGAATGGGGTTTGGCCGGGATCTGAGGAATTCACACGAGGGGTTACTGAAGCTGCAGGACTGGGAGTTAAAGGTACGACTTCCCGCACACTCTTATAAAGATCAAGTGTCTCTGATCCCACTCAGACTGAGATCCTGGTGTTTCCCTGTTAATCTGATCTGTTATTGTTAAGTTTTACTTACAAAGCAGCAGAATATCACCTCAGTTTCCTTTTTCACAGCTGCTGGGATCCCAGTAGTGAACCTTTAATATGACGTGTAGCAGGTCAGAAATATAAAGCATACTGGCATTTTGATCACATTTTGCTCTTCTAGATATATAACATGATTCAAGCAATGTTGTTGAACATCTGGGTGACTGCAGTCACAAATTTTGTGCAAGTAAATGTGTGTTTGAGGAGAAACAGGAACTCTGACATGGGAGGATCGATGTTGTTAAGCATACTATAATGTCCAATATGTCTCCTCACACAAATCTGTGAATCAACAACACGTTGAACACGAAACAGTAACTTTGCTGAAATCTGGATCATGTGGTAAAAGCTTTCTGGAAGAGTCTTGCAGGAGAAACTGGTCTTGGGATGAAACAAATAACAGAATGTTACACGTCTACTCAGTTCCTGTTCACACAGTCAGGTTTTTACCTGTATACTTTTCTATGATGAGAAAAGTATACTGTGGTAGTGATGAACTGCTGAGAATGGAACCTGAATCTGCAGCTTCTCTCAACTTTACAGAGCTTCACAGTAAAACAAGGCTTCACTGTTTTCACTCTGTCTTCTCGTAATGTTGTTTTCAGCAGGAAGTAGCTGTTGTCAGAGAAAAAACTCTAAAAGCAGCTCTCCACTTCCAGCTCAGCAGCAGACAGGCACAGTCGGAGCAGCGGGGGAACATAGTGCAGTATTAAAGAGCTAAAGAGCAGGGATGAGGTGGTGGACATTATATACAGAGCTAACAGAGCCACAATACTGGACCCAGACACACAAAAATCTCAACATGGATCATCCTAGACAAGCATGTTTGATCATAGGCTCAGATGGAAAGCGAAAAAATGTTGTGTTCACATCAGTTAAAGGAAAGTTAAAAAGTGAGATTGTGTCAGGGAAAAAAAATCTTTATTTCCTTTAGATTTCACTTAGGCATCCTTTACAACAACCTTTAATAGTTAAATGTCAGTTGTAGGATTAAAGTCAGATAAGTGGGTTAGCAGCAAATTTTAGGTTTTACTCCTTATATTGTTTCTATAGATGGCGTTTCTGTCTTTGAGTTTTCCACTAAGTAATGAGACATGGTTAAAGCTTCATTTTAACAAAGATTTTGATTCAGTTTAGATTTAATTCAGAGTAAAACATGAAGTAAAATCTAAATTAGAACAATAATAATCCAATGTGAAATAATTCCAGGGTTTTAGATGAACAGTCACGTTGACTTTATTACAGGTTCAGGAACTGTCTGATGTTACTGTAACAAACTGGTTTGTCCACGTGTTTCCCTCCAGCTCCTGGAGACTGTGAAGCGTTTCATGACACAGCGGGTGAAGAGCGATAAGGAGTATTCCTCCCTGCTGCTCAGCATGACTCAGCAAACTGAGAAACAGGAAGCTGCAGACTACATCAGCACCGTCAGCAAAGTGAGCCCACCTGCAGCCCATGACCCACATTCGGCCCTGGTGTCAGCTTTTATCGCTCAGGTCTGGTCTACGAGCCGGTCTCATCTTGTCCCTGTCTCTCAGTCCTGGTCTCAGGTGGTTCGTCAGACAGAAGCATTGGGTCGAGTGATGAGGAGTCACGCTGATGATCTGAACTCTGGGCCTCTGCACCGCCTGGCAACGCTGATCCGTGACAAGCAGCAGGTGAAAAAGAGCTACCAGAGTCTTCATCAGCAGCTGGAGAGCCACAACCACAAGGTCTGTGGACTGTGGAGAGGAGGGCATTTAATAAAATAACATTTATTCAGTTTTTTCCACGTGGTTTAACTGTTCCAGTGATACTGCTGTTGTTTGATGCCAGGTGACGAGGAGCGACCTGGACAAGCTGAAGGCGACGTATCGTCAGCTGAGCCGCGATGCGAACGCAGCCAAAGATAAATATCGAGAAGCTGTGGCCAAAGGTTTCATGATGTTTTCGTAAACAGCTACTGAGAATCTGTGCTTCCAGGACTTTGTCGATTTTCTTATAGGAAGTTATGAAATCACTGACTCCTCCCTCTTTCCGTCTTGTCCAGGTCGGGAGGCGGAGCGCGCCAGAGAGCGTTACGACAAAGCGACGGCGAAGCTCCATAACCTCCATAACCAGTATGTGTTGGCGGTGTGCGGTGCTCGAACACAACAAGACGAACACCGACGCTGCGCCGCGCCCGCTCTGCTCGATGCCCTGCAGAGGATGCAGGAAGACATGACGCTGGCACTGTGAGTCACATTACTGCAGTACAAGTATCATCATTACTGCAGTACAAGTAAACTGTAGTGCTGTGACATCAGCAGTATGTTGTGTATTATTGTGGTACAAGTATCCTGGAGAAGTACCTGAAATCAGCAGTATGTTGTGTATTACTGCAGTAAAAGTATCCTGGAGGAGTACTGTGACATCAGCAGCCTGCTCACAGAGGAAATCGTTAAAGTCCACCAGGAGATCTCTGCGGCAGTCGAACAGATCGACCCTCTGACCGAGTACCAACACTTCATCGACGCATACAGGTCAGAGCGTCATCCTCACTCTGGTTACTTTGGAAACAGCATCTCTGCCAGCTTTGTACCATGGACCCATCTCTCTCTCAGGTCTCCGGAGACCCCCGAGGCGACCGTGGAGTTTGATGCCTCTTTGTTGGAGGAGACAGAGAACCTGCCGACCAACGAGATCCTGTGGAACACTCTGACGGCTGAAAGCCTGCAGGCCATGTAAGATCCTACAAAATAAAACCCTGTCTTTTCCTGCAGCCCATCAAAGTAAAAGTCACACTCAACTGCCTTTTGCAAACAAGGAAACTTTTTAAAATAAGAGCCTGAACTTTCTAGAGTCTGTTTTTGAAGTTTTTGTTTAAACTTTTCTGATTTTAGCTTATGTTTGTTTTGTTATGTTTGTTTGTTTTTTCCGCTCGTGTCTAATGTTTGTCTTATCTATCCCCTTTTCTTTGTGTCAGGTTGTCGTCGGCGACAGAGGAGCTGGCGCTGACTCAGCAGAACTTGAGGACGAAGGAGGGATTGGCCAACGACCTGGACTCTAAAATCCAGAGTAGTCAGCAGAACGCAGAGAGGAAGAGCGAGTGAGGAGACGATGAAGATGAACAGACTGTCCTCTTTCTCTCTCTGTTTGCTGACTGTCTGTGTGTCTCTCGTCCTCAGCTGTGTCCTGCTGCTCAGTCAGAAACTTTCCCTCCTTGAGCTTCGTCATGCTGTCCAACTGCTGCGCAGCTCTGAGGCCCGCCTCGCCTCCCAGAAGGCCCTGCTTGACGCCAAGATGGCGGCCGCGGCTGCCTCACCTCCCCCTCCCCCTCCTGCCCCGGCACTGCCATATGAGGATGATGCCCGCTCCATCGGATCCACGGTATTGCTGATTGATCTGTGCTCTGAACGGCTGAACTTTCAGAATACAAGCTGACATTTAACTTTACAATGATTTCAGGACAAAGCGAAGGAGAAGAGCTCTCGCTTCGACACTTTGCGCCACTCTCTGGCCGGAATGATCCGATCTCCTAAAGCCATGCTGGGCTCCTCCACATCGGTGAGACCCACCTTCTCATACCTGCTCTCACCTGTCTGTAGCTTTTCTTATTTACAATAAACAATAAATTCTTGTCAGAGTTTATTGTAAATATTCAAGGCTGGACGACGATATGGTCTCTTTAGGCAGGTGGACTACCTGTGGACTGTTTCTGACACCTGTTCAGTGGACAGACACATAAAGTTCTGGGTTTTAACGTCTGGGTGAGGGTTAATAAATATTCAATTGTCTTGTTTTTAGTATTTTTTAATTAATCTCCAGGTTTGACAGGAACATGCCTGCTTCTCAGATTAGCTTGTTTCACTTTGCTGATTTGGCAGTAATTAGTTTTGTTCCCACCCCCTGCAGCAGTTCTTCGATGTAATCCCCACGTCGGAGCGCCCCCTGGCCGAGCAGGAGTGGTACCACGGCGCCATCCCTCGCACTGAGGCTCAGGAGTTACTACGGCAACAGGGAGACTTCCTGGTGCGGGAGAGTCACGGCAAACCGGGCGAGTACGTCCTGTCTGTGTTTTCTGACGAGCAGAGACGGCACTTCATCATCCAGTTCGCCGACGTACGTATACACAGACACGCAGTTTATAAAACTTTAATATGATCCAGTTTACTGCAATGAAAACTGTGACGTTCGCACTGGTCTTAGGAGGAACTGGAACCTTTAGAAACAATTTTATATTTTAAACTTCCTGTGACCCAGGTGACATTCCTGTGAGCCATTGTGCTGTAGTATGCGAATCAGTAAAACAATAAACTGTCATTGGTGTGTGTTTGATGAAACACTGTATAAAGCTTACATGTCTCCCTCCCCCCCGCCTCCCGGTAGAATCAGTACCGTTTCGAAGGGACAGGCTTCACCACCATCCCTCAGCTCATCGAGCACCACTTCTCCACCAAACAGGTCATCACCAAGAAGTCTGGAGTGGTTCTGCTTAACCCTGTTGTTAAGGTAACCACTATACATACATGGTCACACATATGTATGCTTTCAGAGGGGCCCAGTGCTGCATGTGTTTGTGTCTGTGCAGGATAAAAAGTGGATCCTGAACCATGAGGACGTGATCCTCGGAGAGCTGCTGGGAAAGGTGACCTGACCTCCACAGTCTATGTTTTTAGAATGTTTCTGAGGCGTCCGTGGTGGTCTAACTGTGTCTCTCTACTCTTTCATGTACCGTTGTGACCTGCTGTTGACCGGTTGCCAGGGCAACTTTGGCGAGGTGTTTAAAGGGACGCTGCAGCGTGACAAATCACCCGTTGCCATTAAAACGTGTAAAGAAGATTTACCTCCAGAGCTGAAGATCCGCTTCCTGTCTGAGGCCAGGTCTGCTTTTAATAATGAATAAATAAAAAACACTTATAATGATAAAAATAATGTCACTAATATTAATGTATTATATTATTAATGTATAATATTAATTCAAGTTTAAACATCGATGGAAAAATACAAAATATAAATGGAAAAAGAATTTAAAAAATAGTTTACATTAAAACTAGCTTATCTTACATAAACATAAAAAGCAACAACAAAAAAACAAATGACATAAAAAATATAAAATTCAAAGGTATAAATTTGACAAATGCAAAAGGAAACGTTTCAAGTACAATAAAAGCTCTGCTAAAATACGCACACAGTGTGTGTGTGTTTGTATATGTGTGTATATATGTACACTCACCGGCCACTTTATTAGGTACACCTGTCCAACTGCTTGTTGACGCAAATTACTGATCAGCCAATCACATGGTGGCAACTCAATGCATTTAGGCATGTTGACATGGTCAAGACGAACCGCTGCAGTTCAAACCGAGCTTCAGAATGGGGAAAAATTTTGATTTAAGTGACTTTGAACGTGGCATGGTTGTTGGTGCCAGACGGGCTGGTCTGAGTATTTAAGAAACTGCTGATCCTTTGGGATTGTCACGCACAACCATCTCTAGGGTTTACAGAGAATGGTCTGAAAAAGGGAAAACATCCAGTGAGCGGCAGTTCTGTGGGCAAAAATGCCTTGTTGATGCCAGAGGTCAGAGGAGAATGACCAGAGTGGTTCGAGCTGATAGAAAGGCAACAGAAACTCAAATAACCACTTGTTACGACCAAGGTATGCAGAAGAGCATCTCTGAATGCACAACACGTCGAACCTTGAGGCAGATGGGCTACAGCAGCAGAAGACCACACCGGGTGCCACTCCTGTAGGACCGGTCAATAACCTGCCTCTACACAACATGGAAGCTCCTATCAGGTATCATAAGAGTAGGCACAGAAGAGTAGGCACATGGATCAATACATGAGGGGATCACAGAAAGGAATTAGTAGACATACCAGAGAAGCAAAACACCAGCTACTGGTAGACAGAGCAGTCACCCAAGACTGTAAGACCAGAAATACCAACCTGGGCACCGCCTGGATTGACTACAAAAAAGCCTATGACTCAATGCCTAACACATGGATCCCAGAGTGCTTGGAACTGAACAAGATCAACAGGACTCTAAGCACCTTCATCAGAGGCCACAAGGAAAGCAGCAACCAACAAATACCTGCAACGAGTAAGGCAAGTCCTGAGAAGTCAGCTGAATGGGAAGAACAAAATCCAGGCAATCAATAGCTACGCCTTACCAGTCATCAAATACCCTGCTGGCATAATAAACTGGCCACAAGAGGAGAGAGTATGGGCTGGAAGTCCCAAGGTCAAAATGGGAGCCACCTCCCACCAAAGGTGGTTGAGAATGATAAGGCTAAGACAAATATTTGTCTTTAGAAAACAATCTTCACTACTGGACTGTTAATATTCTTATTAATAAAAAAATGTAACTAAACCTGATCATTGAAAACTAAAAATATAGAAAATTTATTTTCTGTGATTGGGTGGTGTCCAATGCTGCCTGTCTCTGATTGGCTGCAGAATCTTGAAGCAGTACGACCATCCGAACATCGTAAAGCTGATTGGCGTTTGTACGCAGCGACAGCCAATCTACATTGTCATGGAGCTGGTTCCTGGTAGGTGGCGCTTTACTTGGTTACTTTTTTTCTCATTGGCCATTTTTAACAGGTGTGTTTGTATGTCTGTCAGGTGGAGACTTTCTGTCATTTTTGAGGAAGAAGAAGGACGAATTAAAGACGAAGCAGCTTCTTCGCTTTGCTGTTGACGCTGCTGCTGGCATGGCGTACCTGGAAAGTAAAAACTGCATCCACAGGTAAAACATCTTTAAACACTCAGGTCCACAGGTGCCTTGTTAAATTAATCCAAGAGGTCTACAAAGGTCACCTTGAGATGACCTTTGTTGTGATTTGGTGCTGTAGAAAGAAACTGAACTGGAGTGAATGGAATTCATATTTTTCTTTTCATCTGTACCTGTCTCTCAGGGACCTGGCAGCGAGAAATTGTCTGGTGGGGGAGGGCAGTGTTTTGAAGATCAGTGACTTTGGGATGAGCCGTCAGGAGGACGACGGCGTTTATTCATCATCTGGACTCAAACAGATCCCCATTAAATGGACTGCACCTGAGGCTCTCAACTATGGTAACACCTGACACACATCTGTCTGATTCACCTGTCTCACTTGGTTATAAACAACACTAAACCTGTTTACTCACCTGTGTGTGCTGCTCTATGATTGGCTGCAGGCCGCTACAGTTCTGACAGTGACGTGTGGAGCTATGGGATCCTGCTGTGGGAGACTTTCAGTTTGGGGGTGTGTCCTTATCCTGGGATGACCAATCAGCAGGCCAGAGAACAGGTGGAGAAAGGTAAAGACAGTGAGAAATTGTATGGTGTAAATTAAATAATAAAAACACATTTAAAATAATACATTTCTAATCTGTCAAATTTCTAGATGATGCTCCATCTTTGTTTCAAGCTGTTTCCCAGTCAGAGCTAACTATAGAAACCTTACCTTTTGTCTCCTGGTTGCTAGGTTACAGGATGGCATGTCCTCAGCGTTGCCCTGATGACGTGTACAAAGTGATGCTGCGCTGCTGGCAGTACAACCCTGAGGATCGGCCCAAGTTCTCGGAGCTGCAGCGAGACCTGGGTGCCATCAAGAGGAAGTGATATCATTGCTCATTGCATAGTTGAGTCACCAGCCAAGTTTTTAAAATTTGTTTTGTTTAGTGAAGTGGGCGTGGTCTGCAGGTGAAGGTGATGCAGACTTGGAGTCATTCAGAAACACCAAACTGACACCAGATCTGTCTGAAAGTGGTTTTCAGCACTCTCAGGAGTCAAACTGTTACCATGGAAACCAGACCAGACCTGAGATGATAATGGATCTGAGCAGATTTCAGGCGACACTAAGAATCGTTTTCAAAGCTGCTTTGTTTAGACTCAATTTGTTTGAGCAGATCTGATGTGGTTTTACTCTGGAGCTAAACTCGGACATCTGTTGGCAGCTTATCTTCTCTGCAAGGTTTAGCAAATGTTTATTATCAACAGCAGGAATTGATTTGAATACCTGCTAAGATTCAGACCGAATAACCTACACTCTGTACTGTCCCTGAACGCCTCAGCACTGTACTCCTGTGCACAGAAGAGAGAAAATATCTGATATCGGAAGATTTTATGTTTTTTGCAGGAGCAGCCGAAGCCATTTTATTGGCTTCTTAGGGAATTTCTGTTCTGTTCACCTGCTGCCGTTGACTCTGTGCAGCTGAGCTCAGTATTTTCAGATCTGCTAATCTCACTCACTGCTCCCTCCTAACAAAATAAAATGCATCCAGGTAACTTTTCACATTCGTACAGTCGTATAGGCACACCTGAAATCCTCCTAGCGTAGCTGCTGATGGAAGCGAATGATTGGTCGGCCACTAGCTCAAAAAACCAAATAGTAATTGACAGTTTGAATATTATTATGCAGTTAACACTGACACCCCCTACTCACAGTTTTTAATATTGACACCCTGAATCCAGAGAACTGTCGTTACATAAATAGCCATGAGCTGTCATGTTCGTGTTAATGTGACTGAGAATTTGCTGCTAAAAGCTTCACTTGCATTTTATTAAAATTTATATTTACATTGATTTTTGTATTTATTTTGAAAAAATTTTAGTTAAAAACAGCAAAAACGTTTTACAAAATAAGCTGAAAATATAGGCACAGGTGTGACAAACACTAAGGCACACTCTCACCTGTCGCTACTGTAACCATAGTAATGGACATTAAACATGATTCCCCTGCTGTCAGCTTCTATTTTTTATTTTATTATTTTTAGTAGTTTTATGCTTCTCAGTATTTTCTGACATCGATAAAAATATACAATTATAATTTTTATTCTGAAAATCCAGCTGTCAATCACCACACAGGCCACGCCCACCACCCTCAGTTATTTCCAGGAAATGCTTCTGATCAGTCAGTGATTTCCACTAATTTGTTGGGTAAAAAATAGTCTCCCAAAGTCTTTGTCTTATTTTAAAAATTCTCACCTGAGATAGGAAGAGGAAAATTTCAACTAATATATATTTTTTGAAAATGTCTCCAAACAAGATTGTACCAATCAAAAATGTCTTCTCTTTTGTGAATTTTTATTTAACGTTTTCCTTTGTTCTGTTTTTTCAGCATGTCTTTCCTGGTTGTCATGGTAACTGAAATCATTTAAAATCACTTGAAGAGTTTTAATTGGTTGACTATGTGAGGGCGGGGCTGAAATGTTGTGATGTCAGAGCTACTGACTGTTACTGTAAATAAAAGATGTTTTTTACGTTTTTCTTTTGTTAAAACTATTTTCACGATTTCTGTTTTTGACACTAATCTTCAGTTTGTCTTTTATATTTGTTAAAGCTCTCTAAAAATATTGTAGCATTTATTATAAAAATAAATCATATGAACACAGCTGACGTGTTGGCGTCTATTGAGTTTTGTTATATAAAACAAAGCTAAATAATGACCTGACTAATAATTATTAAGTAAAAAGTTAAAGATGTGGAACTTTGATGAATCAGATCAATCATGTGTTTAATTTATTTCTGAAGACATGAAATAAAACTGTTTAACTTTAGCACCAAACACTATAGAATATTGAGAAATTGCACAATTTCCGCGCAAAACCTGCTGACAGAGTCGCTACGGAGCCTGGGTCTGCTAACTCCTCCGGTGCAAAGACAGAGGCAGCGAGACACACCTGACCGAAAAACAAAAGCGCTGCGCCCATAAACAAAAGCGAGGCAAGCGCTCGGGTGTTAGCTCCAGGCTAAAGGCTTACCCATTCCGTCCGGCACTTCCATCCATCCTGCTCTCCAACGTCCGCTTACTAAACAACAAGATGGATCATCTGTGGCTCCAACATTTAAGCCAGCGGGAGATAAAGAACTGGTCCATCCTTATCTTCACCAAGGAGTGGGTGAATGTGGGGATCGCAGAATCGGCTAGCATGCTACCAAGCAGACAGATATGTCTCTTTCCAGACGCTAACAGATTTTTCATTGTTGCTTGCGATTTCAACCACGCACATCTCAAGTCAGTTTTGCACAAATTCCATCAGCATGTGAACTTTGCTACGAGAGGAGAGAACTGCTTGGACAAAGTTTACACCAATGTACGTGGTGCGTACAAAGCGCGCACTCACATCGGCTCCTCCGACCATGCTATGGTGATGCTGCTGCCTGCATACACCTCGCTGCTGAAATGTGACCAGACCTGCCAGGAAAAACATCAGAGTTTGGAGGAGCGGACTGTTTCAAGTGCACAGACTGGAATATGTTAAGACAAGCTGCCACCTATGATGGAGATGTGAATTTGGATGACTGTACAGAATCTGTGACCTGCTACAACAGCAAGTGCATAGAGGATGTTACTGTCCAAGAACATCATCACTAGAGCCAACGAGAAGCCCTGGTTCACAGCAAAGGTGCGTACACGGCTGAGAGAGAGAGATGCTGCATTCCGTTCAGGGAATAAAGCTACAGCCAGAGCCAACCTCTCTCACACCATCCGCACAGCAAAGAGAGACCAGGCATCAAAGATCCAGAGCCACTCCACAATACAAAAGACTCTCGCAGCCTATGGCAGGGCATCCAGGCTGTCAGCCAGTGCAAACCTGCACCAAGCAGCAGTGACGGGATGCGGTGAACAACGAACAGCGAAAAGCCACGCCTCCCTCCACCGTCCAGATGATCATTCTGCCTGCAGCTGATGTGAGGAGAACCTTCATCAAGGTCAACCAACGGAAAGCTGCTGGACCAGACAACATCCCAGGTCGTGTGCTCAGATACTGCACTGGTCAGCCAGCCGATGTCTTCACGGACATCTTCAACACATCACTGAGCCAAATAATCGTCCCAGCATGCTTCAAGTCCACCACCATCATTCCGGCGCCAAAGAAATCGTCTGTATCCTGCCTGAACGACTACCACCCAATCGCCTGGACCCCATGACGAGTCAGCGTACAGAAACGAGGTTCAGCAGCTGGCTGTCTGGTGCGACGTGAATAATCTGTCACTGAACATGAACAAGACAAAAGAGATGATTGTCGACTTCAGGAGATCTTGCCCCACTCACACCCCAGCATCCACGGCTCCAAGAACACTAAGTTCCTGGGACTTCACATCTCAGACGACCTCACCTGGACCACCAACACTACCTACATCACCAAGAAGGCCCAGCAGCGCCTCCACTTCCTGAGACGTCTGAAGTGGGCCCACCTCCCTCCTACTATCCTCACCGTGTTCTACAGGGGCACCATAGAGAGCGTCCTGATCAGCTGCATCTTCGTATGTTTTTTTTATTTAATTATACCATTCACACATAAAACTAAAAGAAAGGCCCTATCTCGTCAGAACCAATACTTACAGACAAATCTTGTCCAAAGCAACAACATTCTAGGATCAATATAAGCTCAACACTAGAGGGAGCTTTAGGGCAACTTACTGCCTACAAAAGGCAGAATACACTCCACCTGGTACAATACAATTGTGCCACTACAAAGTAACCTTTTGAATGAACATTTTGAACAGTTAAAACAGTTTACAGTTCTAGCAATCTTATTTATCATCTGATAAAAGCAAAAACATATCAGCAATGGGTCTCAAAAACACTTTTACATTTCCATCTTTTATAATTTTCACTTCTGCTTTTTGAACCTTATTGTCCTTGCTCTCAAATGTTCTCATAACTTTTCAGTCATTTCTATGCATCTTTCAATAACACGTCACCAAAATTTATGTTTGGCTTATCATCAGTCCTTTTTTCTCCTTTGCTGTAGAGTCAAAAGGTATTCACTTTTCCACTGCTTACAAAAAGAATCTGCCAGACACTGCACTTGCTTCCATTGCTTTGAGTAGAGGTCTGAAGGTGCAAAGTTTCCTGTTGGTGCAGATAACGCTTTAGTCTTTTAAGTAAGGAGCATTGCTGGAGTGAGGAGGTTTGGTTTGTCTGGGTCTGTTGACACTGGTATGAGTGGTCTTGCATTCATTATTGCCATTACTTCTGCCATGAATGTACTTAACAGTTCATGTGTGAGTTGAACATGCGCAGCTTTCAAAAGAATACCATCCAGAATACGGCTAGCAACTCCAATGAGTCTCTCCCACGATCCACCCATGTGTGAGGAATGTGGGGAGTTGAACAGCCATGTGCATCCTTTCTCCTCCAGGTAAGAATTCAGTTCTGTGTTCTGGTGATTAATGTTTAGATCATTAAATGCTCCAACAAAATGAGTTCCTCTATCAATGCGGAGTATTTGAGCTGGACCACGAATACTGAAAAACCTTCTTAGTGCGTTGATAACCTAGACTATTGTAATGCTCTCTTGGCTGGGGCTCCTGCACTCACCATCAAACCCCTCCAGATGGTCCAAAACGCGGCAGCTCGCCTTATTTT
>JAUYWH010019395.1:0-15660 GCA_034779795.1 Ctenopoma multispine
GATAATGTCTGACAGGAGTTTGAAGAGGAAATGGATTCATCACCTACCTGACACCTCACTACTCACACACACTTCTTTTTCATCTACAGGTCACACAGATGGAAAAACTGAAGGTGGAGAAAACAATGATGGAAACAGCAGGGAACATATTGGACTTGTGTCAGCTGTGTGTGTGTCTGTAGTGTGTGTCATTATCCTTGCTTATACTGTTGGTTATAGGAGATTCAGAAGATCTAAGGGAGATACCAAAAATAATCCACACCTCCCCCCTTCTAATGAAGCAATTGAACAACTGGCGTGAAACATAAATCACAAAACCAGGGTTGGACTGGTAATCTGGCCCACCAACAAGACTTTGACTGGCAAACACAGTTCCACTATGACAGTGACAGAGGTTACGTGGACAGGAGCGAGAAAACTGATTGATTATTGGAATAATGAAAAACTCCCTGTCAAGAAAATTCGTCTTAGCCCCATTTTATCAGGTATTTCCAACGGAAAGAATTTGATTATTTGATCCCCTCCGCGAATTGCTACCTTATCGTGGTGGAGGGGTTTGAGCGTTCATCCTGGATCCATAGTTGTCTGGAGCTGTCGGCTCCTGGTAGGGTCTCCCATGGCAAAGTGGCCAGGTATTGAACCAGACTAAAAGCAATTCTAAGAATGTCAAACTCTTCCTATGGAGCCTGAAACTACAGGGAGAAGATGCTTGGGTTTAGAGTTAACACAAAATTTACCTTACCAAAAATAAAGTAAAAAAAGTATCAGTAGATCTAAACCACATATGATAATAGGCCACTGGTTACTACCAGAATGTACTTTACTTCTACCCTTGATGAGTACTTAATTTCTCATGGACCTTGTAAAAATATTTTTTTTTATTTTAAGTTTTAAAATTGTGTGGCTACAATCACAATATTAATTGTAAATATATATTTTGTTTTAACCATGTACAGACTTTATACAGAATATATTGTGTCCAATATACAAGGATGTAGAAAATGACAGTCATCAACACAATTTTCATAGAGGTTTTAAAGTTATTAGCTATATTATGAGGAGTCCATTCTATTAACAATAAAGATATTTAGTACAGATCACATATCTAACAGCATGTGAGTGTCTTTGTCATTTTCCTGCACAGCCTGTGAAACCTGATGAAACCAGCCTTCACTTCACTGCAGCTCGTTGCGTCGGTTCGGTGTCACGGTCTGATCTCAGTAGGTGAGAAGCCTTTCCCCTCAAATGAGCGTATTATGTGTCGTTCTCTTGCTTGTTGGTGCTGGTTTCTATAGTGCACGTTATCTGAAGTGTTATCGCAGAGCATGGAAACCATGCCCTCATTTGAATTATTTATCACATAAGCACTTTGTTGTGGCAACATCTGACTGGCGTCACTGTGACCTTCAGAGAATGCCATCAACATTATAACTGAAGTATTCAGATCAACAGGGAAGAAAAGAACCACAACCAGAAATACAAAAGAACTTTAGCGCAAAAAAAGCTTAATAAAAACAAAGTAAAGATGGATGACTCATCAACATGAGTCATCCAGTAAATACTTTACTTTGCTTGGCAGACGCTTTCATCCAAAGCGACTTACAGGGAGTGTCTGGCTCAGGGACACACCTGGTGGGGGATGGGCTAGGAGTCAGGCTGGGACTTGAACCTGCAACCTTCCGCATCCCAGTCTGACGCTTAACCGATTGAGCTACCAGGCCACTTAGTAATAGTAATAGTTGAGGTCTGAACTGCAGACATGACTTAGTGTGACTCAGTTTAACTGGATGACTAAAGGTTTAAGGCTGGACTCCACATGTTCATGGCTTCTGGTCAGTGAATCATTTCAGTCTTTTAAACAGATTCAGATTGTGAGCACCTGGTGATAAAAACCTCCTTATGTTTACCACTGAGCTGATTAAAAAAATATTTTAGATTTCTATGATATAACTTAACTTATAGATTTTTGTCCTGATAATGTTGCTTCAGTTTCCTCTGTGTTGCCTCACAATCTTACTAAGACATGCAACAGGGAAATGAATGCAGGTTCCTGTTACCAGTAAAACATTTAGTAGAAACAAAACAGAAACAGATTCAGGGACTAACCATGACTTTTAATTGATGTGTTAATAAGAAAATTACCTACATTTTTTTTATCTATGTAGCCTCGGAAAATTAATCATTTCAGCTTCAGCTTTAAAAACATTAAAGAGAACTAAACACACAAATACGTGACTGTCCTCTAAGAAAACCCACAAAACAACCCAAGACCTAAGTCCACATTCCCAGAGAGTCACAGTAACTCTACAGTGGATTCTCAGGAAAGTACTAAATTCAACACAGTTAGTTTCCTTAAAGCAAATTAAAAGAAGTAAAAAAGTAGAAGTAAGATACAAAACAATAGAGTAGTTAGAGTTCTCCATTTGATTAAGTTTTACATCGAATCACATGGTGTTGTACAGCGTTCATGGAATGTGTCTACCCCATCACAGTTGTATCGTAGTATTAAGCAAACACAAACATGTATTTATTTATTTATTTATGATGTGATGCCCCCTCTGTTTCTGGCTGCTGATGCTCGCTGATCTGGGACAGTCAGGAGCAATGGGTCCAACCGGTGCTGCGATATACCAAAAACCGCCTCAACCGTTAAGTCACAATAAACGAGTTACGATTAAACACAGCAGTGACTTATTTATGACTTTCAGTATAATTTATTCTGCCAATTCATTCACCGTTAATGAAGGCTTTGTAATATACTGTGTATACCTACAACAAGTTGCATATTTCATTATACCCAGTATAATGTAATAAGTAATGTAACTATTTAAATTTTACATCAAAAACAGTGTCATTTTAAAATGTTTTAAATTGGACAAAAGAATCAGTGTGATCTGTACATCAGTGCCCAGCAATGATAACAGTTAAACTGTGTCTTCAGGTTTTACATTGAGCTTTACACTGCACAGAAATGTTAGAGCTCCTTTCTGATTTCAGATCAAACTGTCAGAAGTGGAAGACGTTCACTATCTGATAGTGAATCAAAAACGCCTTGTCTCAGCAAATATGTACTGACTCGTCTGTCAAACAAAAGAACCAGTGAAACAACATTTATTATTTGAACTGTCAGTGCAGTCAGTAGATAACTCCTTCTAATCTCTCCAACTGCTGGAGGTCACCCTGCCCTGCCCTGTGTGATAAAACCATGTGAATAGTGAATACACAGTTTTATTAGCTGCTAGAGGTGTAACGAGCTCTGACCTGGACTCATTACTTTACTGCAATGCTGCAACTTTAACCTGTTTGAATGTGAGATCAGTGTAATGCTGCAGAAACAGAGTAGCTTGGAACAAAAACACGTTAGAACAGACACTTTTCTAGTCTGCTCACGTATGGTTTCGAGGTGAATGAACTGAAAGGAAATTTTCCACCAGGTGCTTTCTGCCAGATAACAGATGGCTGTAACCTGATCTCTTCATGTGGCAGCTATCTTTATATGTATAATAAAAGACGATCATGAACCTGGCTTCACATAAAATATGTATTGACCATAAACAGACAATGACTCCTCTAACTGAATCTCATAGAAATGAGGAACAAAGACAGTTGAATGTTCATAAAATGGAAGCAGCTCCTCCTCCTCTTCCTGTAAGTGTTGTTCACCACTGAGCTGCCTCTGTAGCTATAAAAAATGTTGTTGACTTGCAGGACAAGCAGTATAAACCTCTTCAGACTTTCAGGGCTTTTTAACACAAATGTATCTGTTGAACAAATCATTTCTGTGCAAGAGAAGAGAGAGTTGAGATGCATCTGTGGCGTCTCATGTTTCCACCAACTGAACTGAACTGAGCCCCGCATTGTTCATACTTGATAAGTGATCTGTGTGTGAACAGATGCATTTCATGACTGTGGGTGAATCAGAAGTCACATGGAAAGTCATAAGAGTCAAACTTCCCACAAATTACAATGAGCAAATATAAAGTCATAAGACAGTTGTTACACCCTGCCTATAGGAGAGTTTGACACAAACAGTAACACAAATAAAACTGAAGTATATTAATATATAGTTGGGGGGGTGGTGCTGGGAAAGAAAACTGAACCTTGCCTCAATCAAAGGGCAGCCTGCCACAAAGAATTTTCCCAAGTGTTGTATCTAATAATATATTAGTGTGTTATATTACAAGTGTTGTATCTAATAATATATTAGTGTGTTATATTACAAGTGTTGTCGCCACATTTACATCACTCAGATAATGTTGATTTCTGTTAGTGTAGAAAAGAAACTCAGAAAGTGGCTCTGAACTGCTCATGTTGAAAGTGTGTTCTGATTGTGGGTTTTTTTTTTGGGCGGACTGAAACTAACAACACATTGTTTCTCTTTCTGTCTGTGTAATGGACAGAAACAAGTTTCCACTGTTCAGATATGAAGGAGTGGCTCAGAAGCAGCTGAAGAAATTCAGAAAACATCTAATAACAGAATAAGGTCTCACAGGCGTGTGAGTCTGTAATTAGATGTGATTTGTGTTTACATGTAAATGCATACTTGGGTGGTACTAGACTCAACAGAAGAACCAAAACTCAGACAAACCTTTTAGTCAGTTGAAACATGTACAAGCAGAACAGTGGAATCATCAGATAAAAAACAAAATTCAAAACACTGTTTTGAATTCCAAATGTGGAAGTCAAAGAGTTCACCTCCTGTCACAGGATGTAGATATAATCAGGCTGTTGTTTTGTTGGCTCAGGTCACGTAATGCTCTAACCGCCTCTTGCTCCCTCCCTCATTTCAAATTTTAAATGTTCACAGGAAAGTTTTACAAAGCAGGGAGTGGTTTGTTTATGCACGGGACAGAGCAGCAGCCACATAAATAGGAGTCTGACTCTCAGGAGGATGTCTGAGAACATGCATTTTCTCTCTCATATCTAGTAGTTTTGAATCTGTTCCTCCAAATTAAAATCATCCAGTGGTCACCTTCATCATTACAGTCTCCTCCACACTCACTGTGAAACATCGAGACTCATCACAGTCACAGAGGTTTGCAGAGAGAGAGATTTGTGTTTAGCACCAAGACACTTTACAGAATATTGATGATTCTGCAGCTCAGCTTAAAACTGTGACTCTCATAATAGATACAGCTTCATTAAGTTCTCTCAATGCCATCAGGTGTATCCCAACCTTATTATTAAATTTAATGAGCAGCTGTCAGTTAACTATTTATTAAGGGAGGAGATTTAATTAGTTAATTAAGTACATTGAACAAAGCTTCATTTTCATTTTCACTACTCACACACACTTCTTCTTCTACAGGTGTCAAAGATGGAAAAACTGAAGGTGGGAAAAACAAGGATATAACTGTTGGACTTGTAGTCGGTTTGTCAGTTGTTGCTCTGTTTCTCAGTTTTATTGGTTTTATTATCTTTAGAAAACATAGAAAACAGTTTAAACTTGTCACTTTCTCATAAGGGATAAATGCTGTATATTTGTATATATCTGCATCTGAAGGAGCTTTCACACCAACACCAGTTGGTGTTCACAGAACGGCCCATTCGGACCAAAAGTCCATAGTTCGGTTCGTTTTCGTTTGTGTGAAAGCATCAATCGGAATCGGGTGCGCACTAAATCAAGTGGACCAAGACCTCCAAAAAGAGGTGGTCTCGGCCAACTTGACTCCGCACCAAATGCCGAACTCTTGTGCGGTCCCTCTGGTGAGAACTCAAACCGAACCAAAACAGGGCGAAACGCCATAAATCACATTATCTGATGGCATTGAATCATGTGTATACATGAATTTATTTTCTTAGAAAGCCTTAAACCTGCTGCAGGACGAATTGTGGTCAAACGTGATGTCTCCTATATTGTAGAAATGTACAGTGGTCCACAAAACAGGATCTACTTCCTGTATTTACTACTGTTGTTCCTGCGGCAGACACGTCTAACCAATAAGCGAAGAGAAAGTTCTCACGTGATTTGAAGTGACGCATTTGGTTCGATTGGATTTTTCCCCATGTGAAAGGAAACAGAACCAGGAGGAAAATGATCCAGTGTTACTAATTTATCAACTGATACTGAAGCAAACGAACTGTGGTGTGAAAACGCCCAGAGAGACATCAGCAGTGGTTTAGTGAGCTGAAGTTTATAAATACATGATGTGTTTATCTGTGGGTTTGTAATTTTGTAAAAATTGTGCGTACTGTACACTTCAGCCTGTTTCCAAGCACCTTTTTCACCATTATACCCTTTTTTTGTCTGTTATGAAACATGTTAATGTCTCCACACATTGTTTTTATTAAATAAAGTTGTTTCTTATGAAAAGCAGTTTGTCATGTTTGTTGTACATAACAAATATTGTTTGTTCAAAGACTCTAAACATTTGTTTACAAGAAGCTTAGAAGAACATATTGACACATGATCATTAGATCTTTGTAACTATAGCTCATTAATTCTCAGTGTAGAACAACAGTCTGCAACTCATTTTATTTTATCTGTGTGTTTGAAGATGTAAAACCTTTGTGTTAAGATTAAAATGAATCGAGGTAAGTTTTGATTTTTACCTTCAAACCCTGATGTTCTTCTGCTCTAAAAAACCTGTTTAG
The DNA here is from genome assembly GCA_034779795.1 of Ctenopoma multispine. NCBI lineage: Eukaryota > Metazoa > Chordata > Actinopteri > Anabantiformes > Anabantidae > Ctenopoma > Ctenopoma multispine. Next base: position 6,595 of record JAUYWH010019395.1, read on the forward strand.
CAGTTACAAACATCACTTCAGGCCAGCTGGTAAACTGGTAACTCACAGTGTGAAGAAGGAAAACCAGCTTTACTGTCTCTGAGTCAGTAATAACAGCTGTTTCAAACAGATCAGAGCATTTACTGCACCCAGTCACCACATCAGTTTTTCTTCTTGTAGCTGTACAGAAATAACATCTAAAACATCATATTTGTAATCAGGATACTTGGTAAAGTGATCTATTGTGCTACATGTAATAATAACATTGGTTCCTATTAGAAAGGCACAACAAGGTCACAACAGATCCCTTGTTGTATGTTCCCGACTCCACAGGACTGGGGTGTAATTAGAGCAAAGATTACGTTAATCAAAAACTGCACTATATAGTGTAATGACATTTTTTGTTGTATTTTTGAGGTCTAAAGACATGTTTTATGTCAGGCTCAGTCTGTATTAACTACTTTTCATTTGTGTTTTCAAGAAAATGCCAAGATTTTAATGAATGTGTTGCACATCTTGCACATCATAAATTGCCAAGGATGTTGCTCAGGGTAAAGACAGAGTCCAAGCTTTCTGTTAGTGTGGTTCAGAACTCTTTAGCTGCCAGCATCAAAAATAGCAATGCAAGGGGTTAGTGTTTGAAAAGCAGGCTCGATATTCCAGCCTTATAGAACAGAGTGTAGTGGTTTCAGGAGAGAACACTTTAAATATTCTTTGGGTTTTTGTATTGCGTAGACTCACTGTAACCTTTGTATTTTATTTATAAATTATTGTGTAGACCTCATTACTTAAGGTTCTTATTTTAAAAGGCAGTATTTCCCTGATGGGTATAATTTAAAATTTTTTTTATACAATACAAGGTTTTTCCAAATTAAATTGTTTCCACTTATTACAGCAAGGTAATTTCTCCATGAGGTATGAAGCTGTTACACAGTCTTGTGAAGGCAGAATGGAAGCTACGATACTTTACATTTGCCATGTGGTAAAAGTGAAAAGAGTCCATGTAACGTGTGAGATTGACTCAGCTGCCCTCACTATCCACTGTAGTGTGTTACAGTCAAATTCTTGTAGTTCCCGTACCAGACAGTGACGCCGCTGGAGAGAAGGCCCTGGATGGCGTTGATATAGAAGGTCTTTAGGATTGGTGGGGGGAGATTAGCTCTTTTCAGTTTCCGTAGGAGGTGTAGATGCTGGCCAATGCTTAGGTAGGGGGTATGTATCAAAGTAACACCCACATGTCTGGCAGGACTCAAGGTTTCCCAGCAGAACACTGCCCAAAGCATCACTGCCTCCACTGACTTGTCGTCTTTCCATAGTGGTGCCATATGTTCCCGCTGTAAGTCATGTAAACGCACCCGGCCTTCAACGTGAATTAAAAGAAAATGTATGCTTCTCTCCATTGACTCGTGTCCATGTTGCTCTGTTACCTGTTTATAGTATTTTTAGTAGCAGTGATTAGTAAAAATACTGACTGATGACTACGAGTGATATGTGCAGTGTGAGTGCGATTAAAAAAAGGTGCATGAATTCTCATCTTACTGGATGTGAAGGATTTTCTCCCTAATTACACAGAGAAGACATAAAAAAACAACCATTATAATTTCCTAGAGCTCATTGGAACATATTTATAAGTTTATCATATAACATGTGACAAACAACTGAACTGTTAGACTGTTTTAGCTTTTGACAACTCACCTACCCACTGCGCCACTGTCGTGCAATTATTTGTGTTTGTGTTTCACGCTTTGGGAAGAGAACCAACCTTTCTGAGTTTCTAGTCTAATAGACGGAGAAGCCTGAAACCCCAGAAATCGTATCTTACTCTTTCTGAATATTAAAAACCTGATTTTACAGTAACTTCCACCATCATGTATCTGTTAAAGTGTAGTTTTGATGTTGTGGTTGAAGCTCCTCTGCTGACAGAGTGATGTCCTGCCCTCTGCTGGATGTTTCCTGTCACTGCTTGTGACAACAAGGAAACAGCAGAGTTTATTCTATTTACATTATTATTATGTATTAATTATTATTTAATTATTTCATGTTTATTAATAGAACAAGACTGTACACACAAAGAGAAGGTGGTTGTCAGTTGGGTTTGAGTTTACGGGGCAAACTACCAGAAACATAATGTGAACCAGGAGTAGTGGTAGGAGTTACTGGTGTTTACTGACAGAAATGGAGAAATCACACTTTCATTAAACTTCTATCTGGTTTTTACTGAAATTGGTGCACCATATTAAAATGAACTTTGTTCCTACCAAGAATTTATTCAAATGGACCAAATCAGTGTCTGGTTATCATTTTTGTCAGCAAAACCTCAAATTTGTCTTTTTAATAATTAATTTTAATTTTGACATACTGTAATAACACTTTGGACCCTTAAAACACAAGTAGAATAAAGTAAACCACAAACACATTCAATAAACATGATTTAGTAAATATATTTTAATCTCTCAGACAGAGAGCCAGAGCAAACTGAAAGCTACATTTTCTCTGATCTGATTAAAGTCAGTTTACATATTTACAGTTATGTGTGTTTTACTTTCTTTTTTCTGTGTACGTGCTGTTAAGTTTCGTTCTGATGATTTGTGATACTGGCTGCGTACCAACACACTGAACAACATTAATGACAGAAACTTGTCAGCAAGTGCTGTGAAACTCCACTGGATAAATATTTGTAGTCTGTACTGCAGTGCATGTAAAAACTCGTTATACAATACTAAAAAGATATCTTCTGTTTGCAGAAATATTTTTCCTATTTACTGAGATGCCAGCTGCACAGACCTTGTTCAGAAAAATCAGTTTTTCTTTTTTTAAATCCCAAATTCTAATTAATAACAACTTCAAATAAAATCTTCAACAAATTTAAATTCTGACCATACAGTCTAATTCAGTTATAAACCATCCTTTAAAATTATCTATTTTGTTTTATTCATCTTCATATATGCATTTATTTATTAATTTTAATATATGCAGAGAAAGTAAAGTTATCAGATTGATGCAGTGTGGTAATCACAATATTTGTATCTGTACAGTATCTGTGAACAGCAGCAGGATACACCCTGGACTCTATGCTGTAACACTTTGATAAAATGATTTTGCATGTCGTATGTGGTGATAAAGTGTTTATCAAGTTTAGCTTGTTTATTTTTACTTACAGTTTCTTTCTCAGTCATGTTGTTTACTGATGCTTCTGAGGTTTATGCTCACTAAGAGCCAGACTAAGAGAGAAGCAAGTTTAACATATTTGACCATCTTTTACTCTTTGATTTGATGCAGAAACTGCAAATAACGAGGTTAAAATTATACTGAAAAAACAGAGACACCCAGTCTACGAATGTAAATCTATAGGTTTAAACATATAATCCTACGATTAAAGGCTAAGTCCGTTTTATGGTCGTAGATGGAAATTACATGTTTTGAATTTAATAAAACATGTTGGGACTGAGTTGAGGTCAAACTGATTCACAAGTTTCATCATCTTGTTTATGTGCAGAAAGTTTAAACAAATGCTACAGGACACTCTTGTTAAGTCTTGCTTTTCACAAGGTCTGTGTTCACTCTTCACACTCTTTTCTATAAAACTCATTTATACTCCTCTGCTCTTGTTACTTAAATAGCAGCAACAGGAAGATTACAGAGTTTTTATGTTTTTATTTTAACTCAGCCATTGAAATTGTCAGTATGTCCAAGCAGAAAGACTCTGATCTACTCTAATCTAAAATCGAGCTGCTGCAAGTTGTTCTAATGAAGGTTTTTTTAAACAAATATTTGCAAATCATCCAGGTGTACAGGACTGGCGATCTGTCCAGAATGTAGCCCGCCTCTCACCCGATGACAGCTGGGATATGCTCCAGCAACCCCTGTGACCCTTACGAGTACAAGGTTCCAGATCTCACAATCCTTTAGGCTCAGTTTGGTGCCTGTTATAAGAGAGATCGGGACTTAGATGATTTAAAGCTCATTCTTGCCCATGCCTTGAGCTTCTCATGCCATTGTAATATTAGTGTCAGGGACTGATGTGGTTATGATGGCAACCATGTTATACACTGAGCAAAAAGTAAAGGAACACCTTTTTATCAGAGTATAGTATCAAGTGAGTTAAACTTCTGGGATGTTGATCGGTTAAGTAGCAGAGGGGGTTGTTAATCAGTCTCAGCTGTTTTATTGAATGAAATTCAAAACTGACTGACATGGGACATTAGTACCATTCTGAAGATTAGTGTTGTCAGAAATGCATTATTATTACTGCTTGTTTTGGCTTTTAAGCTGTTGGCATCTGATTTTTATTAGTGTGTTGTACAGTATTGTACACCAGATGGACAATAATGAAGACAACCTCTCACCATCCGGCAGGAAGCTGCCAGTTTCCTTCCAATATGTTTTTGCTGTGCAACTGTTTTTTACCTCCTTTTACCAAAAAATATTTCTGCTACCTATGAAAAGGCAGAACTACTGGGTTTAATACTCTGTTCATTTCACTTCAAATTTTTTTATAAAGCTTATAGTGTTTAAGCTTTAAGACCACACATCCAATGTTATATATATGTGTGTGTGTGTGTATATATATTTTATATAATAAAAAAACAAAAAATAAATACAGTAAATAGGACGTATTAAACAGTAAATGATACGTAGGAACACGGTTATCCTCTAACAGAGATGAATAGTGATAAGTGTAAGTTACTGGTAAATCTATTGCAGTTTATTGTCATATAGCGGTCTAACAGTGAAGTAGCGCGAGCCAACGGTACTATACAGATTTATTAAACACAGTATAAAGTTGCTTCGTTGACGCAGCACAACCAGTGACGTTTCTATTGGCTCTTAGTTTGCACTTAATGCCCCAGTAGCTGGTAACTTCAGCAGTTCAACTAACCCGCGAAACCTTCAACATCTGCAATAAACCGAGGAACATCAGCCAGGTAAGACGTCAGTCTGAGGGTTTTATGCAAACTAAATGGTGATGGTGGTGTTTTACATCACTAATGTATTATTTATGAAGCTATTGTTCATACCTGTCAAGTTTTGGATTTAAAAATACGGGAAATTTTCGGGCACCCGCCGCGAACCATCCCACCACCTCAACCAGGCTCCAGTACCCTTTACATTTTAAAACAGGTGTACAAGAAATCTAAGATAGCCACTTGTCATTAACTTTTTTTTTCAATACACATTTCCTGTTAATTTCTCATGTTCACTCACGTGGCTCTCTACTAGCGGCTTCACTAATGACATTATACAGGTTTGCTGCAGACTTCGCATTAACACTTTTTGTGTATTTTTTGTGTAAGGAGTGTATTTGTGGGCCAGAGGTTGATTGTGGATTTTTTATGCTGACTGACAGTAAAATCGGTGTTACAAATCATACAGCATGCGTGACTGTAATAATAACCGAAAGGTCTGTCTTGTATTTCTGTTGACTGTTTGTATTTATAGATTAAACAGCAAAATGACACGATGACAGCGTTTCATCACTATTTTATCGCGTTTAATGTCAAATACATGAACCATATGGAGGTTAAACCATAAACACACCATTTTCTGTAGAGCATTTTAACAACAAACAACAGGATGTGAGGATTTACCACACACAGTAAAAACAGGAGGTTACAACTGGTATGCTATTGTTAGAGCTCATTTCATACTTCTTTCTACGGTCAACCTTAAATACTCATTCAGTTTCTTCTGGAAAAACTCCACTCGACTGAAACCTGTTCTGCATCATTCATCTTACATGTCTGTCTAGCAGACCTCTGATTATCAGGAGGTTTTCATAATTTCATTACCACATTTATGCTAGTCATATTATATATTATATATAGTTACATATTACACATAACTATTACTTTCTATGTCAGTGAGCATCCTCATAACATCCTGTCATGTTGGTTCCTGTTACCGTTACCTGTTACCAGTACTATTCTTAAAGAGGAAGAACAACAACAGACTGGTCTTAAGAGTCTAAATCAAACATATCAGAGAAAATTCAGTTGCATGAAGGTTAACTGAGGTCATCTAAGGCGTAAATGTAAGAAGTGTTTGGACAAATTCTTTATTTTAAGAGACTTCACAAAAATATGGTATTTACCATTCAGGAATTATTATCTATTTTAACCATTTTCATTTGTAAACATAACCATCATTTTTAAGGCCTGACAATCCTTTGCAGTCTGAAGTCTGGAGCGTTTGGACATTCAGATTTGTCTATAGTGACACAAAAGCTGCTCTGTTGGGTTAAGATCAGGTGACTGACTTGATCATTGAAGAATATTGTGTTTGTTTTACTTCAAAAGGTCTTGACTTGTTTTCATAGTATGTTTAGAGTCATTATCCATCTATTCAATTCAATTAAACTTTTCTTTATATAGCGCCAATTCACAACATGTCATCTCGAGGCACTTTACAGTGTAAGGTTTAAGACCTTACAGAATGTAATTAAATAGAGAATAATATAGAAAACCCAACAGTCCCACCTGAGCAAGCACTGAGGCGACAACTCCCTCTAGACTCTAGAGGAAGAAACGTCCAGCAGAACCAGGCTCAGGGTGACAAGACATCTGCTCTGTGAAATGCTGTCCTGTCTGTAGCATTTGGGTGAATGTAAGCAGAGAGTGTAGCCCTGTACACCTCAGGATTAATCTTGCGACTTCTGTCAGTGGTCATATTATCAATAAACGCCAGTAAGTGGCAGCCATACATGCCCATGCCATAACACTGCCTCCACCAAGATTGAAATGTGATGTGGCAGCTACAGGTCATGTGCTGTTTCAAAGTCACTGTGGTCGTATATAAAGGCAAAATCATAAAAACTCAGTAATTTAATAACAGTTCATCTTTTTCTTTCAGAGTAAACGATTATTCCTGAAGATGTCAAATAACAACAAAGGTATGTACAGTAGTTTATATTGAAATATCAAGTATGTTGGTCCAGAGTTTGTGAAGTTAAAACAGTAGAGTAATTGTGAAGTTTCATATAATGTGTGAAGTTACATATCACTAATTTGATCAAGCACAAATATCTGACCATTGACATTATTGTTCTATAGTCTTCTTTGAGATGAAATTTTCAAAATAATAGCAGTGTGGAGTTCAATTAGTGAGGTCCTTCATTCTGTGAAAAGACCGATGTCAATTATGGCTATATGAATATATTCCTTTATTAAGGAAGGAAGGTAACACATGTGGAACATGCTGCTTATAGTGGATTTCTCTGTGAATAAAGTCGGTTGTTACAGACATTGTTCAGAATAACAGTGTATTGTAATTAAAAAGTTGATTGTAAACAGGGAAACATAGATATAAAAGTGCATCCATCCCATTAGTATGCAAGAAACTGGTCAAATAATATTAAGCTGATAAGTCGATATTTTATATTAAACGTGCTTTCTTTGTTCACAAACCCTGGTCTCAAGGGAAAAGGGCATTGTAGGCCTGAAGGGTGGCAATACTCAATATCCCCAATGCATTTGCTGGTGTGGAAATAAAATGTTATGTAAAATGTATGGTAGTAGAAAAGGAAAGGAAATAACAGCATTTCTCTTTTCTTTTTTTCCTGACATTAACATTGAAGCAATTGCACTTGAACACAACCAAAACTGTTGCCCCACTGTAAAGTGAAACACAGTGTGTTTGATGATTGCTGTGTCATCTGTCACTTACATCAAAGACAGGGATGAGATGTTTCTTACTATTAGTCATTAGAAACTGGACACGGTTTTGTTTTTCACATAAATTGGTTTTAAAGTAACAATTTTAATATACACAATTGGACATAACTGGACATATTCATTTTACAACACTTGTCATAATAATATATACAGTACATGTTCTAAAATATTTCTACAGTACAACACACATATTTAAGCATGGATAATGTCATCTACAGTCATGTTTGAGATTAAATGTTTATTTTATTTTGCAGTAGTTAAGTTGGGAGGTCGTGATGTATCTGCTAGTGCACCTGGGCTAGTGGACATGATTGACACCTTTGATCGACCTGGTGAAGCCTTTGCTCGGGGCACCTATGCAGAGTCTGGAACATATGCTGTGGGAGGTGAAGACAAACCAATGAGACGCATTCCCAAGGCAGGAGCATACGCCGGTGCAGGAGTGGGTCATGCTCGAGCTGAGTTCAGTATTTTTGAAGCTGAGGCCAAAGGTCCCAATGCCAGCGCAGGAGCTGGAGCCTCTCTATCAAGTCTTAGTGCCGGAGCCTTTGCTGGGGCTGAATTAGCCAGTGCTTCAGCCTCTGCTGGTCCTCTGACGGCTAAGGTTGGCCTGGCAGCAGACACTGGGGTCAAGGTCGGTCTGACAGGTGTAGAGCTTAAGGTGCTGGGCACAGGCATCTCCATTGGCCGGAAAATGAGCATTTCTCTTTTTGGGAGTGAGATTGGATTTAATTTGTGGTAGACTGAACTTCCCTGTTTGTACTTAGTGCCTTCTGCTATCTATATCCAGTATTAATGCATGGCATATAAACTTAAATCATATATATATATATATATATATATATATACACATATAGCATATAATAAATGTGAACTTTATCAGCTATTTTGGATGTGCATATTCATAAATATTGTTTGTTCAAAGGACAGTCTAAAACTTTTTTCTTTTGGAGAAGACACCTAAACCCTGTAGTAAGTGCTGACATCAGTTTAATTTCATACAGAATAACAGTTTATTAGATAATTGTAGAACAAAACTTTTGTGTTAAGATTCTAATAAATTGTGATAAGTGATGAGCAGATTTTTACTGTGTGAAACATTTGCTTCTCTGCATTGACCCGTGTCTCTGTTGTTGCTCTGTGACCTGTTTATAGTATTTTTACCAGCGGTGACTAATAAAAAAATTTACTGATGACGATGAGTCATATGTGCGGCGTGAGTGAGATGAATTCTTTTCTCACTGGATGTGAAGGATTATTATTAAATCCTTATTTTATTATTATATAATATTATTATATTATTATTAAACTAACCAATATAATTTCCCAGACTTTATAAGATTTTTATAGATAGATAGATAGATAGATAGATAGATAGATAGATAGATAGATAGATAGATAGATAGATAGATAGATA
>JAUYWH010019396.1:0-15621 GCA_034779795.1 Ctenopoma multispine
TACTTTTAACTATTTTTTTTAGATGTTTGAAATTTAAAACGGGTCAATTTGACCCGCAACATAACAGGAGGGTTAAAACATCTGTTCATACTCACCAGCGTTATTGTGTAACAGAGATAAGACAAAAAAGATGTTTCCTTATTTCTATATCACAGATGCTACTAAACATTTATTTCAATGTCGATTCATGCGCTGATTACCTTTAAGAAAACATTTTTGGTCTACAATAAATAAGTAAAAAATGCATGTGACAAGTCAGAACTAGAAACTAATAGCCTATAATGTGCCTTTGCTTGACAGAATCCTTAAATGATTATTTAATAATACAAATAGCTGGTGATTAATTTTCTGAACATCTCCTAATCCACTGATTAATTGTTTCAGCCCCAGTCTGCCCTTTAATCTCTCTTGTGATTTGAAACCATTGCTGATACTGTTGTGAATTAATTGGTGGTTCCCACTTCCCCTACCTGATCGTTGAGGTTGTTACAGTCCGCCATCTTGAAGGACAATCCAAAGGCTCTTAGTTCTCTCTGAGGAGCCAGGATCGAGAATTGAAGATACACAGACAAACCATTTTATTGGAAACGAGGCTGCAGTTGTTTAGACCAATTTGAAAGTTTTATACAGAAATAATAATAATAAAACAGAACCAATAAAAGACATCTTAGTTTTTATTTAATTTGTTTTCAGGTTCATCATTATATTTTAAATCATCTTTTTGTTTTACCACCTCCAGCTCATCCAGGCTCTGAAATTAGGCTGCCGGAGAGACTGAGTGGCCCTGGGTCCTACCGTCTCGCCACCGTCTGCCTGGCTGCACTGTGCGCCGTCCTGCTGATCTCCGTCACCGCCTACTGTGAGTACACGGCAGAAAGATCACATTACACCAGTTAAATACAGGATGACTCCACACTCCATTTATAATGTGTTTTTCTATTTGAGAGCTACTGTAATATGAACATATAATCTTGAGCTTCTTTGACCATTTCAACCAATTATTATTATTATTGAAATACTTAAAATATTGAAATTCAAGTTTTTTGATAATGTTGATCTTGATTCACTGTCAGACTAGTTTGCTCCCTGTTGATAACGTGGACCCCAGTAAGCAATATATAAACATCTAATAGCTGGTTTACAACACACCACATCGTACATGTACTATGATGTTAACACTTAATATGACTTTAAAGTTACTTTGTGTGTTATACTCCATATCAATGTTAAATAAGGTCTCAAAGTGTCAGGAGACCAGAGCGGTTTAAAAAGTGCAGGTTATCATCAGTACAGACTGCTAAAAGTGACACAGAAACAATGAAATCAAAACCACTGAATGGGCAGTTTCAGGTCACAAAAGAGGATCCAGTGGTTTGAGCCTTGCAACATTAAACCTTCAAGCAAATTTACCAACATCATATCTATGATTTATAATGCTGTGTAAAAATATTTGCCCTCTTCCGGTTTTGTTTTTTTCTTCATATTTTCGACCAAAAATAACACAAAGGCTCATCTCACATTTACCAAAAACATCTTGATTATTCCCAGGAATTTGGGGCAAATATTGTGGACTGATGAGACAAAAACTTTTTGGAAGGTGGGCATTACGTTAAATCTGGCATAGAACTAACACAGCATTTTATAAAAAGAATATCACACCAACTTTCAACTTCTAAATCCATGAGTTCCCGATTTGAATGTTCGACCACATACTTCACAACCTGAAGCTCAAGCGCACTTATGCAGCACAACAATGATCCAGAACACATCAGCAAGTCCACCTCTGAATGTTAAAAATAATAATAACAATAATGTTTGGCGTGGCCTAGTCAACTTGATTCCGATTGAGATGCTGTGGCATAACAGGCCGTTCATGCTTGAAAACCCTCCAATGTGGAGGCGATGTGAAAGACTCATCACCATACGCTTGATTGCAGTTGTTCCTGCATTTTGTATTTGCTCAGGTTATCTTTGTGTAATATTAAAATGTATTCATCATTTTAATCATTTTAGTGTGACATATATGCAAAAAAAGGCAAATACTTTTTCACAGCACCGTATACAGTGCAAATACAATACATGCATGTGTTTGTGTGCTCATTATGTTGCAACAGCTGCAGGCAGGAGACTGAGCTTCTGCTTTTAATGATCTTGTTAAACTGCCGCCTGATGAGTCAGTCAAAGTAAAACAACAAGAGGAGAACACAAAGATTTTAATCTGTTAATTGTCACAGACTATTTGTCACAATGTTAATTGTGACAAATAGTCTGTGTATGAATAAACACACTACAGCTAACAAGTATTGATTTCATTTTTCACTACTTTCTTTTTTACTTTGGAGATTTACACCACCGTTTAAAAGTTTGAGGCCTCTAAGAAGTAGTTGTTTTTGAAAGAAAACCTGATTTTATAACACCTAACTGATCAGAAATGCAATGTAGACATTGATAATGTTGTAAATGAGTCACAGCTGGAAAGAGCAGTTCCTTTTAATGGAATATTTAATCAAATATACAGAAGCCCATTATCATGTTTATCATTAAAATTGATTAGAATTTATTAGAAAGCCCTTTTGCAACTATTTCAACATGTATCATAGAAAACATGTGCATTTTACTGCAAGTATATCCAGTTGAATGTAATTTAAGCTAATTTTGACTAATAACAACCAGTTTTTTGGTTTAGCTCTGTCATTTGTCATCATTACTGTGGCCATATTTGTATTTTGTTTAAGGGCTATTTCATACTATACTCCAGACACACAGCTACATATATTACGAGCTGTGCAAGGAAGGTTTCATACCTACTTATGAAAATGTATTGTTCAACCATTTGTAACATCCACATGGTACTTCTTGCGTTTCCAGTAGGGGCACTAATGTGGATACTGTGATGTTACTTTACTTTGTTGGACTGCCAGCAGCTATTTTGCAGTAGCAAAATTATTAGTCTGTATCCATTTTCATTTCTATGGACAAGTCAACTGACTTGGGGGCAACAAACTCCGTTTATGCTCATTAATAAAGTGCCGTGCTCGCTGGTCCATCTCTCACTGTGTTTTACAGATACAAACAAACCTCAGTCGGGTGGTGAAGCAGCCTCAGAGCTGCAGAAGCAGACGCAGGATGCAAACATGACGGATCTGACTTCCATCATCAACAAACTGCAGCAGGAGAAAAAACAGCTGCAGAAAGAAAAGGCGGAGCTGCTGGCAAAACTGGCTACAACTAAAGGTAGAAGATCTGTTTGCATATACTTTGTGTGTCCATTCTCATACTTAATAACTGTAGCTCTGCTGTAATTTTATCAAAGTAAAATGTGCATTTGTTCCCAAAAGGCAGAAAAGTACTGAGTTGGGCTTTGTGCACTAATCAGTTTCTCTGTTTCATTTGTGTTTGCCTGTGAAACCAGCACCAGCACCAGCACCAGCCCCGATCACCTGCCCCAATGACTGGAAACTCTTTGGTAACAGCTGTTATTTCATTTCCACAATGTCAATGCGTTGGCAGCAGAGCCAGGATTTCTGCCAGTCCCATGGAGCTCACCTGGCAATAATCCACACGGCTGAGGAGCAGGTACAGAACAACAAGTTACATGTTGTGATATGTCGACTGCAGTGCTGCCAAGTCCTAAGCAACAGCATTATTAATATGAAATAACCAAATGATTTACTAAATAGATTTGCGTGTACCAAATCACATTAAAACTTAATAACACCTTTGGAAAATGGCACAAGCTGATCCACTAATGGTTTGCGCTGAGGACTGCATCTTTTGAAATGAGCAAAATAACAGACTCTGTGGATTTTGCACACGTAACTTCAAATATGCAAAGTGGGGAATTTTTTACCCAAGTGCGCAAAACACAAGGACAAATACATGCAGTGCAATTAATCAAGCCTGGAAACGATTTGCGTGGCTGGGATTGCCTGATTGCTTGACTTCATTAGATTTGTAAGGCAAGTGCAATCTGCTTGTGCACAGATGGCTGCTGTTATTTCCGGTAGTAGGATGCAAAGAAGAAAGGAAAGATTGCACCAATATGATCTACTGACTCTGGCTTCCACGCAAGAGGACACACTGAATGAGAACAAATGTGACTTTTATGGGGTTGCTGACTTCATGGGAGTTATCTTTCCATACAGCATTTCTTCATGTAATACTTAGACTTAGACATAGACTTGCTTTATGGTCATTCAACAAATACACCATTGGTGCACATATCCAACAAAATGTCTTGGCTCATAGAGAAGACAGGTACATGAATTATCTAAATAACTCAATAAACTGAAATTTTTTTGCTGTAGCTCATCAAAGTGATTATTAGACTTTGATTCCTCTGAATTTAATTTTTCTTGTGTGTATGCTGGTCATTTTACAAAATTCTCAAAGATGGGCACACAATCTTCAAGATTGCACGTGCAATTTACAGTATATTGTTCTCTTAGTATAATTTATTTTGTGTTTTAAGTACATTCTACAGCATGTACTTTTACTTGAGGTAAAATATAAACTATTTTATTATTTTTACTTTAGCATTTTTCAAGGCAAATACTTACACTTTTAATTGTGTACTTTTACCTCCCCTGACACAGTCCAGTAGTGCTGATCTCTGATGTGGCTCAAAAACAGAATCATAAGTTTTGCAGAATTGTCCAATATTAACATCCTCTGTGGTGATAAAGTTGGAATATTATTTAAATGTCACATTGAGCTGTTTCTCTAATCAAAAGGCACAAAAACATTAATGTCTTCTTTGATCCCACTAAAGTTTTTCCTTTGTTCCTTTGGTTTAGACATTTTTGTGGAATCTTCTTCCCAGAGGCCACTGGAACGCGTACTGGTTTGGGATCACTGACGAGCAAACAGAAGGCCAGTGGAAATGGGTGGATGGCAAACCGCTGGTTGGAGGGTAGGTTCGCTTCATTCACACCTTACCTACATACCGTATGGCAAATCAAGCCGATTAGTATCCTTAAGCAGAACTTATTTAGAGGCTTGTGACAGACACTATGGTCTGCTCAGGTTTGATGACAAAACACCCTGGGCCATGCTCCCACAGTTAGCCACGCAACTATGATCAACTTTGGAGAGTTGACTCTGGTACTTCTGCTGGTTGTGTTGCAAGTTACAAATATGCTAATCTTTATCACAGTATTCAGGAATAAATAATTTGGCTGCTCCTTCATATCATCAGCCAGTCATATCTCAATAATATTTGATGGATTATTTGCAATCATTCATGTTCCACTTCAGAATGTATTCTGACTCGTGCTGTAATTCAAATTTTAGATGAAAAAATGTCCCCTGTTACTTACAGTACAAGTACAATAAGGAGTTTTTACTGACCAGTATCAACAGGAGGAATATTTACAGCAGGAAAAACTTGTTTCAGAGTATAAATGGGCATTTCCTTTTAATGAATTCATTGTATTACTAATTTATTACCACTTTCCTATAGTCATCGTAAATTTTATGTTTTTAGGTTGTTGGTCAAACAAAAAGCACCCTGTGATATTGCATACTGTGTATTTTTTCAGTTTTATAAATTTTCATTTTAGTTCACAGGTGAATAAAATAAATAATCATCAGTTAGAGTGCTGCAGTACTTTATTACTGTTATTCAGATATACTGAACACGTAACACGTCCGCCTGCTCTCACTGAAAACAGCAGCTCTGAACAATGTGATAACTGTTAAAGTGCTCTGCATGTGACCCTGACCGCTGATCTCTGGTGAAAAACAAATGTGTCAGAGGCAAACAGCGAATTGTCAAAAATCACTTCTGCTTTAGTTTAGTTATTTTCATTTTCCATCTTGTCTTTAGCTAATGTTCTTATTTTGTCATTTGTGTTTAATTTGTGATTTTTTTCATTTTATTTATACATCAAAATTTTTTACCACTTGTCCTCGTAAGGGTTGCTGGGGGTGCTGGATCATACAGAGAGACAAACAAACAAACAACAAACAACCATCTACACTCACATTCACACCTATGGACAATTTAGAACCCACGCAGACACAGGGAGAACATGCAAACTTCACACAGAAAGACACCTGGCCGACCTGGGAATCAAAACCGGGTCTTTCTAGCGGTGAGGTTACAGTGCTAACCACTACACCACTGTGCCGCCTTAGAGCACTTTTATTTATTGATTTACTTACTGACTTTATTTTTTTATGCACATGATTTACTTTAGATGTTTACAGAACAGAGTACTTAGATTTATATTTCTGACAACATTCTAGAAAATAAAAATGAAGAATATGATCTAGGAGAACACGAGACACATGACCACGTCGGAGGACAAACTACACAAACACACGAGTTTTCAATATTATTGTACTTTTATTTCTCCAATCTTTGCAGCCATGTGCCAACTCAACAGATGTTCTAATAACCATCTGATCTCTCTTCCTCATTTGAAAATACGTGTTGATGACTTTGTCATTCCTCTTTTGTGCCCTCATTACTTCCCCTCTATATCTGCTGAAATGTTTTGTGTTGTTTTTTGTCATCATGTGGTTCTGATTGGGCAATTTAATCTCTATCTAAATATTTAACCTTTGTCCACTTTTCCCTTCTTACATCGTCTATAATTTTTTTATTTACAGATGCTTTTTGAACAGATGCATGTTGAAATCACTGGCACAGGCTGAAGAAATTAAGGTTTCATTTACTTCATATAAAATATCTTGTTGGTGAAATTAAGGTAGAATTGTTGGAGAAGGACACACAGCATGTACTAATTTTTCAGCATCACTTTGAGAAAGGATGCTCCTAATTTTAGCAATATTCCTGAGGTGGAAGAAGCCAGTTCTGGAGATCTCTTTTATGTAAAGCATAAAAAGATATTTTGATCAAAGATAACACAGAGATTCCTCACAGTAGTATTTGAAGCCAATGCAATCTCACCTTAGGTGGCAATCTGGTCGGATAGGCTGTCTCTTAAGCTTTGGGGGCAACAAACAGAATAACCTCAGTCTTGTCTGAATTAAGAAGTAGATCATTACAGAACATCCAGGTCTTTATGTATTTAAACAAGTTTGAAGTTTTACTAATTGATTAGTTCCATCTGGTTTCATAGATAAGTATAGCTGGGAGTGTTTCCTTTATAATATTGCCTAATGGAGACATGTATAAAGTAAAAAGAATTGGTCCAAGGACAGAACCCCGTGGGATCCCATAATTAACTTTTGTGTGCATGGAAGACTTGTTAGTAACATGTACAAAATGGGACTTTAAAACCATTATTAACCAAAGTTATTTTCTCTCTGTTTAGTTTTTGGGAGGTTGGTGAGCCCAACAATAACGTCAACGAGGACTGTGGCTACATTGTGAAAACGCGTGTGATGAAGCGCGTGGCAATTCGAAGCTGGTATGACGCCCCCTGCTCAATGTGTTGGCCCTTCATCTGCGAGAAAGAGATGAATGTAGTGGACTTGTGCATTTAACTGTGAAATTACTCTTTTACAGAGAACAGGTAAAAAGCTGTAAATGTAAAAATTAACACCAGCTTTTCTGCGAAGAGGAGTAAAATAAAGAGAGGATCTATCTATGTATTTAATCTTTAAAATATGGCTGGGTGTGCCCACTTTTATTTCAGCACAAATGACACACAAAAATGTCTGCAATATCCTCCAGGTACAGGGCAGACTCTAACTACCCTGTTAAAAGAGTAATTTCATAGTTAAAAGTTTGGAAATGAGTTTGCTCTAAACACTGATGAACATGCTATAAAAGCAAAAGGCTGTTTAGATTCTTCACCTTCATACGGTTTCATGAGAGAGACACCTGGTCTCAGATTCATTCTCTACAGCCAGTCATAAGAGTCTGTAAGGAGTCCAATGTTGTGGCCACCAGGAGTCAGTCTAGGATTATGTAGAGAGATGAAACGCTTATGTAGCCTCAATCTGCAGATACTTGGATACTTTTTAAACATTTTTAGACCTTTGCATTTCGGTACATGCTGTCTAATTGTTACATTATTTCCTACATTTGCTTGTGCTTTGTCTGTTTATATGTTTTCATACAGTAAGTTCCTGTGTTCTGAGCCCTCTGTACTTTCAGTTTACGAAGATCTGAAACTTCTAAATGACTAATATTAAAAACACATTTGGAACAATTATATGACAAATACAAAAAGATATAAACAAACTCCTAAAACATGATTTTGTGCAATGCTTTGTTGCAGTGTTCTCTCAGAATTGTTGTTGTTGCCCAGCAGGTGGAAGCACTAATATGGGAGTTCAGGCTGCAGAGACATGGAGCAATTTAACTAGATTTTTCAAATCAAATCAAATCTAATCAAATTTATTTATATGGCACTTTAAAAACAACATCTTCTTGACCAAAGTACTTCACAGAGAAATAGTTAATCTTAGAGATACAATAGATAAAAGAGAATTAAAATAAAATGGTACACAAAGAGCAATAAAATATAAATGACGATTAAGATGAGATTAATAAGATGTATCACATTCTACGAGGCATGAAAAGCCAAGCAATATAAATGTGCTTTGAGCAGTGATGGAAGCCAGTGGAGAGAGGCCAGAACTGGGGTTATATGCTCAAACTTCCTGGTGCTAGTCAATAGACAAGCAGCAGCATTTTGAACTGCCTGAAAGCGTACAAGAGATGACTGGTTAACACCACAATACAGAACATTGCAATAGTTGAGTCTGGAAGTAATAAAAGCATGAATCTCAAAATCATTAAAAGAAAGAAAAGACTTGACTTTGCTTAGTAACCTCAGTTGGAAAAAGCTGGACTTCACCACTGAGTTAATCTGTTTATCAAATTTGAGGTCACTATCAAATATGACTCCTAGGTTCTTTGCAGTTGTTTTCAGGTGGGGAGACAAGGGGCCAAGGCTCTGACCTAAGGCGGTTGTGATAGTTACCAAACAAATCGCACTCTGTTTTCTTTGAGGTGTAAGAAGTTTAGCTCTAGCCAACGTCTTAAGTCTCTTAGACAGTCAAACACAGGCTGCAGTGACATGCCTCTCACTACGGTCAAGGGTAAGTATATCTGAATATCATCTGCGTAGCGATGAAAAGAAAAGCCATGTTTCTTTATAATAGAACCCATTGGAAGTAAGTATAATAAAAACAAAAGTGGACCAAGAACAGACTCTTGGGCCACACCGGCCCAAGGGGACTGCAGAGGAGGAACAGGCAACAATGCTAACAGAGAAACTTCTGTCGGTAAGGTATGACTTAAACCAATTAAGAGCAGTACCTTGGATTCCCACTTGGTCTTCTAAACGAGACAGGAGGATCCCATGATCCACTGTGTTGAACGCTGCGGTGAGGTCTAAAAGTACTAACAGAACAGGATACCCAGCGTCTCTAGCCAACAAAATATCATTATTAATTTTCAGTAATGCAGACTCTATGCTAGTCTAGTTTAAAACCAGATTGAAATTTCTCTTTAATGTCATTTTCACTAAAAAATGATGGAAGTTGGATGAAAACAATATTTTCCAAACCTTTTGACAAAGGTTAAAGCTTAGACACTGGTCTAAAGTTCGAAAGTAATCAAGGGTTTAAATTGGGCTTCTTAAGAAGAGGTTGTACAACTCCTTGTTTGAAAGCTGCTGGAACTAAACCTGCACTTAGGCAGGAGTTTATAAGGGCCAGAATATTAGAGCCCACTGTCTCAAAAACATCCTTAAACAGTCTTGTGGGAATAACATCAAGAGGACAAGTTGATGTTCTCATGTGCAGAACCACTTCTGATACTACAGACAATGACACAGGTTCAAACGGGTCAAAGACAGCTGAGCAAATACAACTAGCAGACAAAACAGTTTGATCAGGAGAAATCCTGGTTGAAATCCTGGTTGAAATCCATATGCTGGATCTGCACCTGACCTCCCTCTTCTCTGAGCTGCAAGACCTGCATTCAGTCCTCCGTATCATCTAATTTCTTGTAAAGTTGGCTTAGAGCGTCACTGAATGAAGTAGCAACCCCCTGTGACTTTGTTGAGTGCACGGTTTGTACTCCTGCTTCCCTACTGAGCTTGTTACCAGATATTTGAATTTGAATAATTTGAACTTTCAAAAGCTTCATTGCCATCATTGCTGCTTTGGACTGTGGGAGGAAGCCAAAGTACCCATAGAATTCACAGAGACACATGTAGAACATGGAAACCCTGGTCCTTCTTGCTGTGAGGTGACAGAGCTACCAATACACCACCACACTGCCTGGAAATGTTTCACTAATGTTTAATATCTGCATGTTTCAAATTTACAAGGGTAACAGAGAGTATTAGCACATTGAAATTTATGGTTAAGTAATGCATTGTCTGTATTCCTACATTTTGTAAGTGTTACACGAGGAACACCTGTTTTCAAGGGTTATAAAGAGCATTAAGAAATGGTTAACAACAATTAAACCAATCTTATTCAGCACTTTAATGTTACTTATTACTACATTAAGTAGGGCTAATAGGTGTTGTTAAAGATATTAATTAATGTATTAACTAATTCCTTAGTTAACAAAAACACCATTAGTAAATGTTTAGTATATGTATTAGTTAACTTTACTTACCTGTTATTCAGTTAATACTTATTACTACATTAGGTAATGTCAATAAAGGGTAATTATGAATGTTAACTAATGTATAAATTAATGCTTTTGTTAACATGAACACCAGTACTATATGCTTAGTAGACATGTAAATTGACCTTATTTAACTCTTAGTTAAGGCTTATTGAGGCATAAAGTAAGGTTAATTAATGTATCCTTATTGTAAAGTGTTACCAATTAATTTAAAAAGGCATTGTTTCACTCCTGTTGCACTCTTAGATTTTAAGGGATATACTGCCCACCTCGTGCAATAATTTATTATTACACAAATATACAGATTTTTGTCATCAGATAGACCAGGTAACATCAGATAACCAGCTTTCCAATAAGGTCAATCCCTACAAGTTCAAATGGAACCTTTGTCTGTGGAAAAAGTCAGTGTTAAATAAGTTAATTATATATTTTATTAATTATATATTTCATGAGTTTTAAATATGTTACAAATACTATGTCCATGTTTGGACATAGTAATTTTATGTATAGATTTATTTTATGCTTGGAGGTCACAATCGAGCTCGTGCACGTGAGGGACGCAAAATCCGTTCAGGAGGAATCTGCATAACAGCGCCCCCTAGAGTCACAGAATCTGATGGTCAGTGTTTGTTGTTGATGTTTTGTGAAGAACGACGTATAATCTGAACTGCTGATGAAACTATATTCATCAAAAAATACGTCGACTTCATGTGGTCCTCCCACGTCCTCCTCTACGACAGATCGTCTGAAACAAGTCGGTGCATCACCCCGACGTCTTCATGAAGACAAGATGAAAAACATATGTCTGTTGCTTCTTTTCTGTCTCGTTTCATCACCGGGTGCGTTTGAAATATTTAACCTCTTTTTCTCACTTTACTCTAAATTCTGCTTATGCGTTAAATCTTCAGACACTTTCAGTTTCGTTTTAATGAAGAGAATCCGCTGTTTCAATGAAGAGCATAGTTTATACACTAATGATTTCATGTTCAGATTTCTTGTGCTTTCTCTGAAAACCTTCTGAAAATTAATTCCTGTCACTTCCTCTGTGTTTGTTTTTCAAGTGCTCCATAAATAAAGTTGACTTAGCCTAATTGAGTTGAGGCAAAATATCTATCACTCCTAGTGGTTGACTGTGGTATAGGTGATGGGAGCCTGAATCAAATGCCTTCAGTTTTGTAATGAAATGGAAAGTATAAACATTAAACATAATGTTAAGCCAAAATTTGATTTTTATTTGATTTTCTTCTTGGGGGTCCGGCCCCCAAGGAGACTGTCTGGTAAAACTCGTTATCCTTTCTGATTGCCTTATTTTGTACATTTGATACAGTTTGATAGCCAAGTTATATTGTTGTAGGCTATATGTTCATATTAGGTTGTGATTTGTCTTTTGTTTCTATTAATGTTAGGGGTCTTAGAGATGCTACAAAGCGAAAAGCTATGTTTTTGTTCTGCAAAATTAAGAAAGCCCACTGTGTTTTACTGCAGGAAACTCATTCCAATATGGAGGATGAAAAGTTTTGGAGATCTCAGAGATTCTTGATGGGGATTTTAATATGTGCTATGATGATTGGTTAGACAGACACCCCTCAAAATTATCTTCCCATTATTACAACCTCGTTCTAGTTGACCTATGTGACTCTGAAAATCTATTGGATCTGTGGAGACATTCTAATTTGACAACCAAGCAATATTCTTGGTTTAAATCTGATCTTTCATGTAAATCAAGAATAGATTTCTGGTTAATTTATTCTCATATCCAAAATAATGTTCATGGCTCCCTAATTTCTGCTGCACCTTTAACAGACCACTGCTCAGTCAGCCTCGAGTTGAAATCCCCTGCTTCAACACAACGTAACAGAGGTTACTGGAAATTTAACTCAAGTCTATTAGACAACAAACTCTTTTGTAAAGGTGTTGAAGAAATTATTGCGGAGGTTACAAAGTGCCATGACGTATCCCCTTATTCTTTAAAATGGGAGTTTTTGAAATATAAAATTTCAATATCATTCAGTAAACATTTTACTAGAACCAGAAATGTGGAAGAATTTAATCTAATCCAGGAGATTAACCTGCACTATAACAAGCCCTTCATGTCAGATGATGACAAACAAAATCTTTTAATGTTACAGCCAAAGCTCAACAAAATGTATATTAAGAAAGCCAGGGGTGCCTGTATAAGATCTAAAGCCAAATGGATTGAAGAAGGGGAGAGAAGTACCGCTTCTTTTTGCAGATTAGAAAAGAGACATCAAGAAAGTAACTCAATTAAAAATTTGATAATCAGCGGAAATGAATACACAAACCCATCATTAATTGCTAGTGAAATTTACCTTTTTTATAGAAACCTTTAGTCCGCTGATTACTCTAGTGAAAACTGTGATTTTTAAAAAAAATAAAATCTCCAACTTAATCCCTCAAATAAGCCAAGAATTTAAAGATTTTTGTGACAAAGCAATTAGCATTTGGATAAAGCCTTATCTCGGCTCACCTTGGATAAATCTCCTGGGACAGATGGTCTTACCGCTAACTTTTATAGACATTTCTGGGACTTTCTTAGGGATTTTTTGTTTTATGTATTTACAGAAATTACCACTTCATACATACTTCCAACTAGTATGAAACAGGGCATGATAATTGTAATACCCAAATCTGGAAAGGATCTAAAATATCTTGATATTTATAGACCAATAACTTTACTCAATAATGACTATAAAATATTAACTCAGATTTTTACTAATCACCCTAGAACAGGTATTAGTGAAACACAATCAGGTTTGATTAAAGGACGCTCATTTGTCTAGTCCTTGATCTTCTTGACTAAAAGGACCTTATTGAAGACGATGGTTTCATTTTTTTCCTGGACTTTTACAAGGCCTTTGATATGTTAGAGCACAAATTCATTTTTCGCTCACTGAACTGCTTTGGCTTTGGTGCACATTTCATAAATATAATTAAATCTTTTTACCACAACACGAATAGCTCTATTGCCCTCCAAGGTGGAACCCTGCCCAGATTTGACATTAAAAGAGGTATTAAACAGGGATGTCCCATTTCCCCTCTTCTTTTCATTATGGCAGTCGAGTTGTTAGCCATCTTTATTAAACACTCAGACATTGCTAATTTAAATGTACTTGTCATTACACAATTGGCTGATGACACTGCTATTTTTGTCAAAAACAGAGAGGAAATTCCAAAAGCTTTGGAATATGTAAGAATCTTTTCAAATGCTTCTGGTCAAACTCTAAATTTAAATAAATGTGAGTTGATGTCTGTACATGATTGCCCTTTATCAAGCTTTCCTATTCCTATTACAACGTCGGTGAAATATTTAGGTGTCCAATTATCTAAAACTGAAAAAGACTTGGAAAGTTTGAACATCATAAGAAAGCTTAATGAATGCAAAGCCAAACTTAACATGTGGTCACAGCGGGGCTTGTCTATTTTAGGTTGCATTTTCCTGACTAAAATGGAAAGTTTATCCAGATGCATCTACCCTGCATGCTCGATTGCTGTGTCCAAAAAAATTTCAACTATATATGGAAAAGAAACACCCACTTCCTGAAGAAAAGTCTATTGATTAAAGATTATGAGGATGGTGGTCTTAAAGCTATTGATTTTGAATGTAGAGATGGCATGTTGAAAATTAACTAGCTAAAATTGTTTATGTCTAACAGCAACAGCTTTTGGTTTTGTGTTCCCAGAGCTATGTTTAAAAAACTGGGTGGAATAGAATAGAATAGAATAGTTACTGCGCTGGGATTTTGTAATCTCTAAACTCTCTTACAAACTATCACTATTTCATCAACAAGTTCTTTTTTATTCTAAATTATTTTTCAACCACAACTTCTCCCCACATTTGGTGCCTATTTGGAATAATATATGTTTTACCCACAAACACAAATCCCTACATTATGAAGTTTGGATGGAGAAGGACATCTGGTCAATTTTACATCTGTTGGATAATGCAGGAAATGTTCTGTCTTTTGAAAATGTTTGTTTAAAATATAAAACACAGTTTGTTACACTGAACAAAAATATAAACGCAACACTTTTGTTTTTGCTCCTGTTTTTCATGAGCTGAACAAACATCTGAAAATTTTACTACATACACAAAAGACCCATGACTCTCAAATATTGTTCTCAAATCTGTCTACATGTGTGTTAGTGAGCACTTCTCCTTTGCAGAGATAATCCATCCCACCTCACAGGTGTGGCATGTCAAGGTGCTGATTAGACAACATGAATAATGCACAGGCCACCCTGAAATGTGCAGTTTTGCTTAATGGGGGGGTGGTGGTGCAGAAAACCAGTCAGTATCTGGTGTGGCCAATTGCATATATAGTATGAGTCTGCCAACTGACCCGACTCCGCCCCATCCTGTTTGCTGGTTTCCTGATTTCAGGAGTAAGACTTTTCTCTCCGCGACAGATCGTTATGAGAACATGATGAAAGTGTCAGTGTTGTTTCTCCTCTTCTGTCACGTTTCTTCATCAGGTAAGGACACATTTGACATATTTAAACCAGGATCAGAGCTTTGGGAGCTCAGACCCTGATGAGAACATGGGCACTGTTCAGTGGGTGTTTGTGACAGAAAAAAAACAGGAACAGGTCGCTTTACTCCATGAGTGCTTACGTAATACCTTGTGTAATTTATAGAATTTACTATCCACAAGACAGTTGCAAAATGTGAATACTGTAATATCTTTTTTTTTAAACGGTCTCTTGTGATTCTGTTTATGTAATTTCCTACTTTGATATTCAAACAACCATGCACACTCACATACACACCTAAGGACAATTTCGGATTGCTCAATTAACCTGACACGCATGTCTTTGGACGGTGGGAGGAAACCCACGCAGACAACATGCAAACTCCGCACAGAAAAGGAATCGAACCCGGGTCCTTCTAGCTCTGAGGCGACCGTGCTAAGCACTACACCACCGTGCCGCTTCAATTCAATTCAATTTCAATTTCAATCAGGGCACTTTACAGTGTAAGGTTTAAGACCTTTACACATTATATAAATATATACAGAGTAATGTAGAAAACCCAA
>JAUYWH010019397.1:0-15614 GCA_034779795.1 Ctenopoma multispine
GTCTCTTTTGTTTGAACCCTCTCTTGTCCTGGTCTGCATTTGGGTCCACCATTCACAACAACCACAATCTGACAGAAACACCAAAATCATTCAACACTGAGTGGTACGTTTAGAGCAGAACTATACAAACAAAAAAATAAAACTGGTTTTACATAATCGCTACTTTAACAGTGGAACAAGACGGCTTTATACGGTGCATGAAAGGACATGCACAGGACATTCTTTTTTTTAACAACTCTTAATTGATTAATCAGCAATGCATCCATTTTTTTCAAAACCTATATCATATGTGTCAATTTTGTCTAAACTGCCAATAGTGTGTCATACATTAATAAAATAACAATAAATAATATTGTCCTTTTGGCTGTGGGTGCTTCGACTGGGCTTTCCCTCCTCCTCCGGCTGGGGTGGGGCCACGGCTGCCGTCGGGACATGTACCCTTGGGTCTTTAGTCCACTTGGGGGACAGTAGATGTCTCTGGCTTCCCAGGCCTGTCCATGCAGGCCCTGGGCTCCTATGGGGCACTGCTGTGGCTTCTCACCCCTGCTATGAATTATATCTTATGATAAACACACGCACACACATACACACACGTACATTCATACATAATAATACTATGTTTGTTGTTTCACAATAATGCTATATATGTATAATGTATGTTGTATGTATGTATTTATTTTTTGTTATAAAAGCCCCAACTTACAATTACTGTAATTATTATAGCTATGTTTAATAATACTACTACAATTAATAATAATAACTAGATTAACAATTTCCGGTGAAATTGGGTGGGATAACTGGCGTGACCCACAGTAGGGTGCTCGCACGGCGAGGGGGAACACATCACGTGGGGCTTTGGGCGCACACTTGAGGGACACAGGCGGGGCTCGTGGTGGGGTGCACATGCTGGTGGGTCGCGGGGGATGTAAACTCTTTCCTTTGTGTTCCTTTGCGTCTCCTCTGCCCTGAGATCTGCTCTCAGTGGTTAAAAGTGATTACATCGCAATGTAACAACCTGCATGAAAACATGTATACGTCGCCATAGTCTGATCTGTAGATGAGTCACTGATGTGTCTGACAGTGCTCAGGTTTATTCTTATTTATTTTATTACATTTATTATTGTATGTAGCCTCCAGAGTTGCATTGGAATATTGTTAAAATGGAATTGAATTATAGCTTAAGTTACTTCTATATAAATTAATATTAATGTTTATCTACATTACAATGCTATTATTATATGTTATAATGCTACATTTACTATGCAATTCTATTAGTGCGAGGTTAAGTTACCATTACACATGACTTGTGAACTACAACTCCCTTTAACGGAAGAAACCCCTTAATAAACTCACTGATATATTTTGATTAAGTAATTCGAAGAAATTAGGGTGTAGTGACGATTTACACACACAGGACATTTCTGAATTTGGATGAGACTTGGCAGAGAAATTTTAACATGGAAGTGAATGCACTGCTCAGACAATGACCTGTTGACAGTTGGCCACGCCACGAGAAAACCGTCCTGTCACTATAAGAAGCATATCTGTGGAAAGGGGACAAGTTTTCCTACCATTGTATGTAGAAATTGTTTGAAAGATGAAAGTTGAATGAAGAGAGGAAGAAAAGTTCCAAAAAAAGTTGATAAAAGTTGAAGGCCAGACTATAGAGTGGCGCACTCTAGCTGCACCAACATTCCGCAATACACACTAATGGAAAAGTTGAAAACTGATCAAAAATCACCCAACACATAAACTATGAAAAAAGATGAATAAAATGAAAAGTTTAAAAGCTGATACGCTGAAAAGAAAAAGCACACCATTCCTAAAGAAGACGCACGTTTTGAAGTTTGAATGACGTTTCTGCGACAAAGCATCTAGGACGAGTAGGCAAGCAAGAAAATAAATAAATAAATAATTATAGTAATAAAGAGAAAAAGAGGATCTCAATAGAGTGTGGGAGCATTTCATGCTATGACTATGGTAAATATTTTGCAACTAAGCACATATTGACACTATAGATTTATATTGTCTGAACAACAGTGCCCTAACTGCACAGTGTTGCCCTGAGGCAATGAACAAAAACACACACAGTTCATTACCCAAAAAACATAAAATTCAAAGGAAAGAAACAAATGAAAATTCAGCACAACCAAAACAGCAGTACACAATGCAATGAGCTTTCTTCAAATGTGTTTGTTCCAGTTTGTAAAGGGTGAAAAATAAAGAAAAGAAAGTCCAGTCTGAGTCTTATTGCGGATCCTTCCAAGCCAGCCAAACCAAAACAAAATAAAATAGACAAACAATGTCAACTAACTATGACCGCATTCAGTTTGACAATAAGGAAGCTATTTACAATATCTACCAGTACTCACAGCACCATTATCCTGCTTGGGAGTCAACAGTCTTTCAGGTCTGTAATGTCCCAAAGCCGGTACCAGACCGGGACGAAACGGGCCAGGAATGGTAAATATTAAAACCAGAACCGTGTGCAGTATAAAATCTAGCAGCGGGCCGTAAATGTCCTGGGTAACGGACTTGGACATGCCTGCTTAAAATGATCACAGCAGCGCAATACACTCCTACTGCTTAAACTAACGAATGCGAGGTTAGGTTACCATGAGTACACATGAACTAATTGCGGTAGTTTTACAAAACAGAACCAACTGCAACTGCAGTTTTTTTTTTAACAGAAGCCTCTACCAAATGGTTGAGATTTTCATTCATTCTAAAACTGAATACAAAAAACATTTTTTAAAAGCTTAATAAAAGTTATACACTTCTGTAACTTAGCAGCAGAGTAGACTGAACAGAGAACTACAAGAGAGTTGTAGTGCTACAGAACCAACTGCAATTTAGAGGCATTAGATTTCCTTCATTTAAATAATAATAATAAATTTTATTTATAATGCCCTTTTCATCACTGGGTCTCAAAGGGCTACAAGTTATAAGTTAAAAGCAAGTAATTTTATCAAATGTAGAAAATAAAAAAAAAATTAAATAAAACATTTAAGATGTAAAACCAAAGGTTTTGTTAAAAAGAAATTTCTTGATTCCTTTTTTAAAACATCATTGGGTTGTGGAGCCCTCAGGGTGTCAGGAGCAGCGGCACAGAAGGCTCTATCTCGACTGGTTGTCTTGATGTGAAGGAGGTTTGAGTGTGTGGAGCAGAGGGTAGTGTAGTGCTTTGTGGTTTGGTTCTTTGAAGTATGGGGGGCATGTCCATTGTTGTCTAATCCACGGGTGGAGATTGGGTCGTTAAGAATGAAGATCTTATTTGCCAGCGATTGAGTGTTCAGCACAGCTGCACGTACTGTCCTACAGCTCACAGACTGCTGAACGGCAATATGCTTTGACAAGATGGTTGACAGTGGAGAAAAGCTGTTTGGAATTTCCTGGACTATTTTTGATGGTATTGGAGTGGAACTGTGACCTTGCCTCTTTAAGAGAGAATATTTTCATTGGTGCTCCTGATAGGCTTACTTATGAACAGTGAGGCCAGATATTTCGTAGCGCCGCTCAAGGACCCACTCTGCTGTCTTCATCTTCCGACGCCCATCTGTAAGGCAGGGTGCTGAGTGGGACAAGTTAACAGCTCTGGTTTTAACCGGGGCATGTTGGTCCAGGAAGTTACTCAGATGGCTGTTATAGTAATCCACTGCTTCGTCTGAAAGTCTGCTGCCAAGTGTTCTGGATTAATGTTTTTGAGGTTTCTAAAGCAGATATAAACTTGAAGAGGCTGGAAGGGGAAGGCAACTCCACAGAGATGACCTTGTGGTCAGAAATACCTAGGTCATACACCTTCAGGTAGGTTAGAGGTAGGTTAGAGGGGCAAAGTTTGTGATGACCAGGTCCAGGGTGTGCCCTCTGACGTGTGTGGGGGCATCAACTAGTTGCTTTAAGTTAAAGCAGTCCAGTAACTAAAGAGAAATTTGGCGGCAAAGTGGCAGCAGGGATAGCTCCAGATCGCTGCGATGGGTGACTGACAGGCCGTCACCATGACCTGTACTGCAGCGGCGCTGGCGATGGATGGCACTTCTCAATGGCAGGAAACGAGCATAGTTCAGGCTGTCCGGGTTGGCACTCAGAAAGAGATTTTCCAGCCTCGGTTGTCAGAGTGAAGTGGCAGGTGTCCAAGTTGTCATAACGCACATCTGGTTGTGGATGTGAAGGTCTTGGGGTGTAACGTTTCTGCTGAGGCAACATTTGAGGTGGAGAAGATGATGGTCGGCCAACCTTTGATGCAAGCTTGTTGATCTGCATCATTTGTATCTCCTCACTAACCGGAACGTTGAAGAGTGAGTATGCCAGCTCTAGTGCCTTTTTATGCCACGATAACTTCATCCACACTGTGCTTGTGAGTAGATGGAATCAGAAGACGGGGGTCAAAAAGGGGGTGGATTTTGAAAAATCGGTCTGGGCTGTTGTTGAACAGGTAATTGTCATTGAAATGAATGAATCTGCGTAGGAGCTTGAATCTTTTCCTTGGCATGATATCGGCTATCATGTTGTACCGGGAATCATGGTGCCAGTAATCTTCTATGGCTGTCAAGCTGAAAACCCCCATGAAGTAAGGAATTGTAAGGAAATTTTCAATCTCCTCAGGGCTACAGTTGATTGGTTCCCCCAATTGGGCTGAATAAAGGCTGGTGTGGTGAGAAATATGTTGAATCATCTCATCTGTGAAAAGTGTCTTGAAATACTACAAAGGTGTCTTTATAGCATCAGGAGCTTCAAATACAGAATCAGGAACATGGAATTCATTGATGTCTTCAATGTTTCCAGATTCTGTGAAGAGCTTTCCTTGGATCGGGAGATGAGCTTTGCTCAAGAGTGTCAACTGGTTTTGTTACTGAAATTTGTTTCAAAGTGTTTTTTCCATTATGTCTTTTCTTTTGGGGTGGTGGTTGAGAAGATGAATTTGTGGTTGGAATCTCCTCCTCACTCATGGACTCAATGGAAGTTTTATCTTCCTCTTTTGTAGGATGATATTTAGGATCTTCTTCTTCTCAGCATCAGAATCTTTTGGTTGTTCTGGTATCAGAGCCTAAGAAATGTGTGTCCTTGCACCATAAAAGGTTTTTGTTTCCATCTAGCATATGTTGATCAAAATTAAGGAAAATGGGGAGGGAGGGAACGGGACAAAGCAAAATTGTATGCATCAATAATGTGGTTATACTATTTTAGAAGAGTAATAGGCCAATAAGGGTATATGTTTAATATGTTTTTATATTCAATCATTAGAATTTACAGTGAAAATAAATTTTGAACAATTTTAGTTTTGTATCAGTGCCATTATTATAAATGGACAAATCAACCGTTTGGTAACCGTTTAAAACCTCATAACATTAGCTTTCCTTCATAATATTACTATATTATCTTTAGTAAACCCTTTGACATTGTACAATGTTGAAAAAGTATGCCTACCTTTGATTTTTTTGGCAAAAAGAACTCTCTTCTTGTAGCATGCTCAACTCATCGCAAACTTCCTGTGAACAATGCTCTTAAACAGGCCAATCTTTTTGAGTCACGGTGACCTCTAGTGGGTTTTTTGGCATTACAGATGTAAACCAATTGGTTGAAAAAACTCAATAAGGTAGGTCAATTTCAGTGAAAGCCTCAGTTAGATATAGGGCCTCAAAATGTACTCTGGACCAGAACGCTAAAGGGTTTTAGTGGTTAATTTCATATTCAGTATTCATCATCATCTGTAGTAATTCAGACCAACTCTGAGTGCAGTGAGTGCCTAAACCATCTACCATAAAATGGTTTAATACTGTAGTGTGGCTATAGTCAGACAAACTGGATGCTGTCGTGCAAGACTACAGAAAGTTGTACCTTGGATAGTTTATCTAAGAATGTTTTTGTAGAATATATATTTGTCACTTGTCATTTATGGTAATTGTCATTATATTCTCATTTTGTTTAAATAAAATTAAATTTTGTTGCTATTACTTTGCCTACAAAAACAAAGTTTCACTTGTATGTATGGATTTATAGGAAGTTTTAGACAAGGTTAAACTATTGCATCTATGTGGACCAATAAAGATATTTTCACCTTAAATTACTACTTGGAAATAATTTGTTTAATTATTATATCTCGTCATCCTGTTTTAATCTGCCATAGTTTATTGGCAACCAGCTAGAGGATTACCATGACTTCCTATTTATTTCCATGAAATCATAGAATAGATTTGCTGAGATTTTGGAGGGAAACTGTACCATTGGCTGCTTCATGGTTTTGGCCTCACAACATTCCATCAGTGCAGGTTTTATCAAGATTAAGGAAGCTGAAATGCAATAATTTAAATGTTAGTTCTTTGTATGTTTAATGTTTTACAGTTTTCTTTTACTACAACTACAACTTGGACCAGTACCCCCAAGTAAAATTCCATTAAATCATTTAGTAAATCCAGAAGGTGGAACAGTGGAAAGTGGAACACGTGTATCTGCTGTTTGTCTCACAATCCATTTAATCCACCAATTGACTTTACATGTCTCCCTTCCACTTAAACTCTTTGAAAGAGATTCTCCCTGTCTACCTTTTATCTCACTGTCTCGTCTGCTGAGATAAGCAGAGGCAGATGCGACTTGTGTGTGTGTGTGTGTGTTCATGCAGCTTTTAGCTTTTACTGCTAATTTAGGAGAGAGGTGATCCATCACATAATGGCACTTGAATAAATTGTGTGTCTGTGTGTGACTGTTGTGTACTTGTTTTATTGCCAGCCTTGAGATGTCAATAACCTGAATATTGTATGAGCGGAACTCCAACTAAAATGAACACAAACACACATACGCTCATGCACATGCACTCTGAAGGTTGAGCGAAGCAAATGCCTGTTTATCCTTTGGCTTCTGCTATTCTGTAATTTATGGTGATGGATTGGTAATCAGCTAATCATATAAGCAAGACAGGATAAGAGAAGCAGAAGAAGTTGGGAGGGAGGGAGCTAATACCAAAGGAAAGCATGATAGAATGAAAGAAAGGACAAGAAGGACAGATATTGAGTGAGACAAACACAGGCTGACAGTAATATATTGATCTGATAAGCCGCTTAGAAGCCAGTTGTCATACTAACATTATTTAAGCATCAAGTATTTTGATCTTTTGAAGTTTTTGCCCTTTATAGTGACAACACCAGAGGATGTCCAACATAGTTACTTGGCAATCTATATAACTTTTGAAGAAACCCAAAGTGTCAACCGAAGCTGTGAAAAGCACAAAGTACTGCGGTAATTGCAGAGGTCCATTTAGTAGCTGATAGTGAGGAGAATACTAGATTACCTCCATTTACAGGTGGCTCTCTTCTACAGTTTTCGAGGAAATCATGACTTTGTTAGATAGTGAGCCAGCACTGAGGGCAAGGATACACAAGCAAAAAGCAGGAAGACAACTGTTACCCATCTCTTATAAAGTGAAGTAACCATTTATTTACATAAAGGTTTAATTTAGAAAGTATCCATAAAACCTAGGTTCATACAGGTTTGTTTACAGGTATGCTGACCTTTATACTTCAATAATAGTAATGTTTAAAAAGGCGTTAATGGTGCTTGCTTGCGTGCTTCCTTGAATCCAAGTGTTTAATACTGTGTACCATACAGATGACAACGAACAGCTCTGGTTTCATGGTTATTACACTGAAACCACCAGGAAAGTATCCAGATAATTACAGTGTCTGTTGGTGTGGGTTTCATCTGATATTACCATGAAATAAAAGGGGAACAGGGAGTTGGTCACTTTACAGCTCTCTTTCTTAGTTATTACATAGAAATATACATATATAGCTCTAGTGTTAGCATTCCACATTATTTCCATGTGGTTTTGACCTGCTATTACCTAGATATATCATTGCTCATTCCAACCTGGTTATTACTTTGGTAATTTCCATGGCATTATGTTCCATAAAATATTTTATTACTGAAATGACCAAGTTACCTTACTATTACTTGAATGTTGCCCCCTTATTGCCCTGTTATTATTAAACAATTACGCCCTTTATTACCTAGTTATTACCAGGCTATTATTGACAAATGTTATGTTGCCATGTTATTACACCACTATTTCATGTTATTTCCAAGATATTACACCACTATTACCCTATTATTACCGAGCTGTAAAGCAAAGTGCTACCGAGATGGTTTTGTTTTTCTAAGCAGTACAGTGCTGTTTTTTTGGCAGATTGTAATGGTCTAATTTGTGGTATTGTGGTGTGATTTTTTTTCGAATCTGAATATTTTCTGGTTTATCTCTAAATTCAAGCTAAGTATTGATGTGATCCTATAGAAAATGGTATCACTGTGGTTGTTGAATTCTTCACATGCTTACAATCTCCATTTTTCCAATTTGAACAATGCTCCTCCGATTACAAATGACTACAAAAAGACATAGACACGGAGGGAAACGTGTCCTCTTTATGTGAATATATAATAATATGAAATATATAATATTTCATGGTGAAAATATGTAATATTTAATTGTGACAGGATTTATTTGAACAGTGAGGCCAACTGTCTTCTCCTGTGTAAAAAATAGTTATTAGGTGCAGGTGTGTGTGTATGTGTGTTTACAAACTGTTAGTAACTGTGTCTCCGTTACCCTGGAAACTGAAGCACCATGTTAACTCTTGCTCTCTGATTGACTGACGCTTCATTGAGATGGTTTCGAAGTCCAGCAGCATTTTTTTACAGTATCTGTGTCTGTTTTAACCCAATATATTAGTACTTGATCTGTACCTCTGTTCTTTTTCATTTATAATCATTTCACATAGACACATGTGACTCCACCCTGAGAGTTTTTATTTAAAATAATTTAATATTTGTGTGATTTTGTTTGGATTTAAGACATGTCACTTGGTCTGACTAATATTGCTCCTGATTGGCTGAAGCTTCATCAAAATGACACCCATGTTCAAGGGCATTACTTCCACACACAAACCACACAAGATGAGCCCACAGGACAGACTGTGGATTCCTATTAGACATGTTATACATTAAAATGACCGTCTTGGTCTTGACATGTCCCCTGTTGTGATTAGCTGGCATTTTGAGTTACTATGGCAACATAAATCACCAAAAACCACAGAGTATGAGCTTAGAGGATAGACTGGGGATTCCCATCAGATATATTATACATCAAAATGGCCAGCTCGGTAAATCTTGCTTTCTCATTGCCGAGATGGCTTTAAGGTTCAGGGGAGCAAGGTGGCAGGCACCTTCAGTTTCTCCACGGACATTTTTCTAGTTGATGCCTGCCGTGCAAAGCAATGCAAGGCACATATTATTCTCCATCTCTAAACTTGCTCCTTTGTTTATATCTTATTCTTCCGTATACCCTAATGTGGCCCGAACGGAAGGGTGCAAAGACAAAAATGATACATCAAATTGACCGTCTCGGTCCCGGGAAGTTGATATCTTGCATATTTTATTTTTATTTTTACTATTTTTGGGCCCACAAATGACACTTTTGATGGCTACTCCCTCCATTCATCATCGTGCTGTGTGGTCATACTTTGTCCTAGAAACATCATTAAAATTCTAAATGACTCTAGACACTTTAAGGTTTGACCGTTAAAACAGTATTATGATATCTTGTATAGTTTTCGAGTTATGGCAATTTAATTTTTAAAAAGCTGTTAACATTTACTCAACTTCATTGGTGTGTATTTGGGAATTTTCACTGCCTCAGTTTTCGTTTTAACCTAAATCAATTTCTCTTTGCTGTTATTCTTCTCTCCTTCAGTCAATTTTCATCTTTCATGAACAAATTCTACATAAACATAGGAGGAAAAGATTTCCTGTGTTGAGACATATGCTTCTCATAGCAATGGGACGTACGGTTTTGGAGCACTGAGTCCAAATGTCGACTCACTTGTAAATTTTAGTCCGTGAGTCCTGCTCAAGATGAGAGATGAGCATCATCAAAAATCGCCACCAGAAGCAAATCTTTTGGAATTTCGACACAAACAAGGTATGAGATTGTTTGTTAAAGGCTTGTGGGTGCTTTGATGTGGCTAATTTTCCAATATGACAAATGCTTTTTTTAAAGCTTTTTGTGGACCAAAGCTGACATTCGGCTGGAATTGCGTGCGTGTGCGCATGTCTGTGCCTCATATGTGCGTTTGCGTCCGTGTGTCACAAATGGAGACACGTACACGCGCAACATAGGAAGGAATTTTTCGACGAGTGGCATGGCTCAGCGGACCGGGTGGACAGGTGATGGAGGACCGCTGTGGAGAAAGGACATGTTTGTCAACATCTTTAAACAATGTTTCTGGAATGTGGCCTTTTTTTTGTTTTGGCTTCAAAATGGAACAGGAAAACATGCGATGAGTAATATATCCTCAAGTCTCAAGTTTGTAACAGATGTTAAAACATGCAATAAAGTGAATGAGACAGTAACACTGTCTGCTATATTATGTGGTTTATGGATCAATATTGTTGATCACATGTAGGGATTGCACGATTAATCTAATTGCAATTATGATGTCAGTCTGTGCATTATGTGAACGCTAAATGCTCTGATTTAAATGATTAGTACATGGATTGAAACAACGATCTCTCATTCACTCGAAGTTTACCAGCGTGAAACTGGCTGCTCACTATGTAGCTTAAAAACAGTTTCATAACCTATTTTTCTGTAATCTATTAACTCTACCGACGGCCAGGTGAAGCCTATGTCCACTTATTTAGCTCGACTTTTCTGCCGATGTTGGTGCCACTGTCAGAGCTTCACGGTGTGCACACAGACGCTCTCACTCCTGAGCGTATCATCATCACACGTAGAAACCCAAATGTATGTATCACCATGTGTATAAAAATAAGAGAAGTGAAGTAATGTGAGAAGTGAGCGATGCTGTATGGACAGCAGCAGTGCCTCCAAAACCAAACTTTACAGTCTTACAACAACAGGACAGGACACAGCAACATGTTCTCTGCAGATTTATGATGCAGGTCTTAGGACGTCTGTATCTGTAACAGCAGAAACAATCCTCTCACCATGCAGGGATCTTTTTACCATTAATTAATGGTTAATCAAACATCAGTCACAGCTATTTTAAATTTGATCTATGATGATGAAGATACAGAAAAATGTAAATGTGTGACATTCATAAAGATTTACAGAACACCCCCCGTAAATAATTTTAATAATTTCTTATAAAGAGGATAATTTGCCTGTTATTGATCTCCGTTGTCATACTTACTAATATGTTATCCTTAATTTTCAGACTTAGTTGTGAAATATTTTAAACTCAAAATCAAGTTTAAAGTCAAGTTATATGAACAGCAAAGGTTAACAAATAAAAACGATCATCGTAGCAACAAGTGGAACATTATACAAGACCGTATGGATCTGCACCCATTCATAAAGGAGACGAGGCTTCCGCAGGAGAACAAGGAGGATACCTGAAATTCAAGATGGTCGCTGGGCAGGTGTGCTTGTGTGAGTCTCTGCAAACAGTTAAACAAAAGTGAATAGAAAATCGGACTAAAATTGTTTCGAAGGTTGGAAAACTAATTGAATCAAGGACTACTTCTTGCAACTTTGACAAATCTATGACTAGGGCAGTGAAAAATGTCAAAACACAGACAAAAGCAGCCATCTAAACAAATGGAGGTATGTGCGCAAAAACAAACGGAGAACAATCAAGAGGAAATGACTGAGGACGCGTTATCAATTAAATCTCCAGGTATGGCTGAAATCCTCAAAGAACTGAGAGAATTTCGAGCTGAAACATCAGCCAGTTTTGGAGCATTAAAAGCAGAACTGAACGTGTTACGAGCAGATTTCACAAACACTGAAAAAAGAATGGAGGAAGTTGAAC
Source organism: Ctenopoma multispine (assembly GCA_034779795.1). Lineage (NCBI taxonomy): Eukaryota > Metazoa > Chordata > Actinopteri > Anabantiformes > Anabantidae > Ctenopoma > Ctenopoma multispine. The sequence goes on from JAUYWH010019397.1 coordinate 11,820, forward strand.
AGAAAATTGCGGAGAATGAAGACCATGTAACGACAACCTCTAAAGTGTTAATACAAATGCTTCAAGTGCAAAAACAACTCGAATTCAAATGTGAGGAACTTGAAAACCAAGTTCGCAGAAAAATATGAGAATTTACTCTGTACCAGAAGGCTGTGAAGGAAATAATATGATTGATTTTGTGAACAAAATGATTTGTGAAAAATTGGAAGTGACTGATGAACTGCATATTAAGAGGGCACACCGGACTGGGCCGAAGATTGGAAGAAGGGAGCGCCCCAGAGCGATTCTGGTTCGATTTCAATCATATGCCATGAAACGAAAAATACTGGAAACTGCTTGGAGAAAACGAAATGTACAAGTGAAAGAGCAAAGGATTTATTTCGAAGAGGACTTCACAAACGCTGTGTTTAAGGAGCGTGCAAAATTTAAGTGCACAAACTACTCAATGAAAGGAAAGTGAAGTCACGAATTTTGTTTCCAGCTAGACTGAAGATTTTTTGTGAGGACGGGAAAGTGAAGGTGTTTAGCGATCCCCAGGCCGCTGCATTTGGATTGCGAGAGTTTGGAGTCAATATGAACATTCCTGAAGAGGAGGCAGATCTGGAATCTACACTGAAGAGCGCAGGGTGGGAGTCAGTTCATACTCAAAGGAGAAGGATACCTGGGCATGAAATGATGAATGGAGTCAAGGCTCTTCTCGAAAAACACAAGAGATGAGGTACTTCTGGGGAATAAAAGGGTGGAAGGAAAAAGAGAAAATATATTCTTCCTTTCATTATAATCATATTGCGATATATACTCTAACAGCTTATGATAAAATCAACTGAAAAAATTCTGAAAAGATTTGAAGTTACGGAATATAAAACACTTGATTATGAAAGCAATATTGACCCAGATAGTAATCTGCTAAATAGAATCAATGATAACTGTAAATATTATACAGGTGAACAATTTAACTGTTCTGTAGATCTAGATAATTTTTCACTAATTAATTTTAATTGTAGGAGTCTTTATATAAGCTTTGATAAGATTAACGACTATTTGAAAACATTAAAAAGCTACTTTCAAGTTATTGCATTATCTGAAACATGGATAAACAAAGAAAAGGGTATAGACTTTGATATGGAAGGGTATGATTCATTCTATACAAATCGAGTAAAGAAAAAAGGTGGAGAGGTTGCATTGTATGTCAAAGGTTCCTTGAAATGTAAAATATTGGAGTCCATCTCAGTAGCTTTGGAAGATGTGATGGAATGTGTTACTGTTGAAGTTGAGATGGAAAAAAACAAGAAATATTATAGTAATTTGTATATATAGAACACCTGGTTCTAATATTGAATATTTTAGAGAAAGAGTTGAAAATCTCATAGATGGGTTAAATGACAAAAAAACCTGGTTAATATGTTGAGATTTCAATATTGATTTACTTAACCAAGGAAAACATAAAAGAACAACAGATTTCATGAATGCAATGTCCAGTAGTTTATACCCTGTTATCACTCAGCCAACCAGAGTCACTAGTACCTGTGCTACATTAACTGACAATATTTATACAAATGAAACTTGGCTATTAATAGTGGTCTCCTAATATGTGATATAAGTGATCACTTACCGATATTCATAATACACATAATACAATATAAGTCAGTTTAAAAAAACTAGGGCAAATCAGAGTAAGGTCAGAGGAAACAATAGCAAAATTCTGTAATGACTTAGTAAAGGAGAACTGGAGTGGGGTTTATGTTAGGATGTGAATGTGGCATATGATACGTTTGTAAAGATATTTAAATACTTATATGATACGAATTGCCCTATACAGGTATGTAGAAAAAAGAAAAATGTTAATATAGAACCTTGGTTAACTAAGGGACTACTAAAATCCTGTAAGAAGAAAAATAAACTATACAGAGATTTTGTTAGACTCCGAACTAAATCCACAGTAATAAAGTACAAGATATATAAAAATAAACTGATAACATTATTAAGGCAAGCAAAAAAAGAGTATTATAATTTAAGGCTGAAGGAGAGTACAGGGGACATGAAAAGAACATGGAGAATTTTGAAAAGTGTTGTAAGACCCATATCTCAGCAGGCCTATTGTCCAGATGTCTTTATTAAATGAGATAAGATTTTGAGGGATAAAAATGAAGTGCTGAATGAGTTTAATTCTTTTTTTGTAAACATTGGGCCAGGTTTGGCCTGTTAAGTCAAAACAAAAATTAATGGAGGTGGAAATTTGCAAGGAGGGAGTAAAATTTTACAGTCTATGTTTTTAGGAGATGTAAATGAAAAAGAAATCTTGACAATTGTAAGAAAGAGTTAAAATAAAACATCCATTGACTGTGATGGGATTGACATGATGATTGTAAAGAAAACAATTGATTATATTATTAAACCACTTACTTATATTAGCAATTTGTCTGTTCACAGTGGTATATTTCCAGGAAAAAGGAAAACGGCAAAAGTAATCCCAATACTCAAAAGTGGAGATAGACATAGTTTGGATAATTATAGGCCGATCTCAGTGCTTCTCCAGTTTTCTAAATGTCCTGGAAAAATGGTTTGTACAAAAACTAGACAGCTTTATTGAGAAAAATAAATTGCTGTGTGAGAATCAGTACGGATTCCGATCAGAAAAATCTACATCCCAGGCATTACTAGAATTAAATGAAGAAATTACAGCAGCGATAGAAAGAATACAATATACTGTGGGTCTGTTGATTGATTTAAGAAAAGCATTTGATACTGTAGACCATAGGTTGTTACTCTCCAAGCTGCAGGACTGTGGGATAAGAGGAGTAGCTCATGACTGGTTAAGTAGTTATTTGACCAATAGAAAATTTGTGCAGTTAGAAGATGAAAATTCAGATCTTCAAAGGATTACACGCGGAGTCCCCCAGGGTTCAGTGTTGGGTCCTAAGCTTTTTATTTTGTATATTAATGACATTTGTGATGTGTCAAAAATATTACAGTTAATATTGTTTGCTGATGATACAACTATATTCTGTTCTGGGAATGATTTTAAAAATAATTTTAGAAAACATGGTTTGTGAGATGTCTAAACTTAAGGAGTGGTTCAATAACAATAAATTATCAATAAATTGGAAGAAAACTAAATTCATGATTTTTGGACACAGAAAAATAGATAACTCACTCTCATTGTCCATAGATGATACATTGGTTGAAAGAGTTTATGAAGTTAGATTCTTAGGGGTCGTCTTGGATCACAAACTTAATTGGAAATCTCACATAAAATATATAAAACAAAAACTCTGTAAAAGTATTGGGCTTTTAAACAAAGTAAAAACTGTTCTAGAGTTACCAACACTTCATAAATTATGTTTTACCTATTGCATAGAGGTTTGGGGCAATACATATAAAACAAATACTAAACCTTTGTTTGTGTAACAAAAGAGAGTTATGAGAATCTTAAAGTAAATGCTAGAGAACATACTAATACCTTGTTTATACGATCAAAAATTATGAAACTAATGGATTTGTTTAATTTAAAAACTTTGCTAATTATGTTTAAAGCGAAAACGTTGTTACTGCCAATGAAATTACAGAAGTTTTTTGTTTTGATCCCAAATGATGGAAATAATAGAAGAAAGTCTGAGTTTAAAAGGATATTTGTACGAACAACATTAAAGCAGATGTGTGTTTCAGTGCAAGGAGTAAAACTATGGAATAACCTGGATGATGATTTGAGAAAATGTCTGACAATTGGTCAATTTAAGAAACTTTATAAAGAAAAAATTATAAAATCTTATGAGTTGAGTCAACAATGAAGGATAT
>JAUYWH010019398.1:0-15613 GCA_034779795.1 Ctenopoma multispine
CTTTGGGATGGACAAGTCTCTGTCTCAGTGTGTTAGTGGGTTTGAAGTGGACAGGTATGTGGTGCTTTCCAAAAATCATTTTCAGTCTTTCAGACACACCAGCCATGTATGAAATAACAAGGTTCTTCCGTTGGCCCTGGGAGTCCTTTTCCTGGACGAGGATCCTGCCTTGTTAAAGGCCCACTTGGGATATCCACAGGTTTAAAGGGCTTTCTTCAGATACCTATCTTCCTTATTTTTTGCTTTACACATTACACTTTATTTTGTTTCCATGTAATGTTGTCACGTTGAATGCCACTCTCTCAATGTTACTAGGTCATGTTAGAGTATTCCAAAAAAATGCTGTTAAGTGGTAACCATCCAATCCATCTTCATCAGTTTGATCTGCAAAAATTTCACTGACACTGCTCTCATTATTTTCCTTGTGCCATTGAAATCTTTGCTGGTCCTCTACATGCCAATGGAGCTGCCAAAACTCTTCCCAATAGCACAACTGCTTGCAGTGAACAGTTGAATACTGTGTAAATATACGAATAATCAGTTTTTACATTGTGAATGGCACTGAAACTGAATCCAAACTGATGGAGTTTTCTCTGTTTTTCTTTGTTTTAGAGGATTTAGTAAATGTCTTTTTGAGTAACCAAGACATCAGTCAGCATTATTTTACAGACTAGGTTGACACAGAACACATGAAAAATATTACGGAAAGAGATTAGATGCAGATGTGATTTATTTTAGCCAATACAAAGGCTTTGAAATAGGCTTGGATCACCACCTCTAATTTAAAAACACAAACTAAGAATTAGAATCAGAAATACTTTATTAATCCCTGAAGAAATTATGAGGACATATTACATACTAATAAAATACTAAAGATTGGAACCAGTGTTTCAGATGCTTTAAAACGAGATTTTAACTCAGTGCTCCTCTATAATATGGGCTGACAATGTTAGATTACAGTGAACAGTAGGTTTTGCGTGTGTCCTTCTGTGGGCATATAATATACAAAGCAAACTTATCATTTACTAAACCACAAAACCTCAGAAAATTCACAATTTTTTGGAAAATATTAATTAATAATAAAAAACGTGCCATAAAATGCCATAAAACACATTCAAACTTTAGCGGAAATTTTATGTCTGCAGCATCATCCTTTGTAGTGCTTGAAGAACTAGAGGGAAAAGGTCTTGATTGATGATCAAATTAAAAATTTTGGTTTCATTTAGCTAACAAAAAACATTTCAGATTAAAGAAAGACTGAGTTTAAATGCATCATATTTAATCCTTGCATAAAGGAATCTATAAAGTTGAATTATGCTTTTGTTACAGTGAGTGATAATTGTATGTTAAAGTGCATACTGTATCTTAGAAAACAAATAATTTACATGGTCAGTGAATTTTTAGCTGATACATTTAGTGTCAAAATTTATGCACATAAGCAAATATAATAATTAACCACATTTCCTCATTATGTGTCTTAAAATATATGTTACATGAACTTGATGTGTTCAAACTCATTCAATGATTAACTATATGTGAAATCTTTTGTACTGAAAATACCAGAAACATTTGAAAGCTACATTACATTTAAATACGTGTGTAGATGATAATTTAAATTACTCCATAAGACATGCATCAGTTCTTACCTGTTCCTCTCTTCACCTGCTGTTGGACAGAACTGACCCTCAGTGCAGAGACCGTCAGTGGACGTTTCTTTGGAGCTGCACATTTGACTATATTAACATGTAAAGGAGGTTGATTAGTAAACCAACCCCTGTCTCCCTTTCTCAGAAAGGCATCTCATGAAAATATTTAGCTTTTCTAGCTTTCTTTAGCTCAACAATGCTACTAAAGGAAACACTTGGTCTACTACAAAGGACACTTTCATGACCTGAAGAAGATGTTTGACGAAAGTGTTTTACAATTGGTGGATGGCAGAGAGCTAGCAGTAGCTTTAGGGCAGAGGGATGCCTAGTGGACTTCAGGCCAATTGTTGCGTTGCCGCATGTCACCTTTTGTCTTGGCCTAACACTTACACTAATACTTTACACTAAAAAAACTTTACTAATCCCAGAGGAAAATTGTTTTGCCTTGTTACAGCTGGTCTTAGCTCAATAGGAAAGAAAAGAACCAGAGAAGAACTACACCAACACAAATGCCAATATGGGTGGTGACAAAATTCTTTCTAAAAACGGGCAAACTGGCGGCCTCTATCAGAAACAACATCAGGAGGAAGGCAGTGGTGTAAAACCACTTTACTTTGCTTGGCAGACACTTTTATCCAAGCAACTTACAAGGAACTAGCAAGTGTCTTGGTCAAGGACACACCTGGTATAAGGAATGGGCTTTTCCACCTTTTGCATTCCAGTCTGATGCTTATCCCATTGAGCTACCAGGCCACCTCAACATGAACAATTAAGAGATCAGCAGTCTGTTTAGATGAGGGTAATTTAAGCAAGGGAACAATATTGGCCATATTAGAGAAATGGTTGACAATGGTTAAAATGACTGTATTACCTTAAGAGATGAGATGAGCAGTGACAGTGATATGTGCAACCATGGTCTGCATGGTATGGGGAATGGGTACAATAGATGGGGGGGTGGTTAGCAGATATGTCCTGTGCACACACTGGGCAAGCTGCCACAAACTCATGTGCATCAGCACAAGCATGGGCATTTTATCTTTTCTGTTTTTTTTGGTAAGCAATAAAACAAATTTTCCATATGGCTCTTGTTGTGTATCTGTGTGTGTGTGTGTTTATGTATATGTTTATTTATTTACTTATTTTGTCAATGGATTTTATACAGGGGAAAACACCCCACAAAAAATAAAATAAATTAATAGGTTCCGGTTTCCAGCTCTGCTCACATTGCACGGTCCCCTCCTCTGTGACAAAGCGCACACAGACACACACACGCGCAGCTGGGAGACGTTCTGTCGAAGTTGCGCGAGTGAAGCCGCTGGTATTGTGGGACAATCGTGACTAAGCACCCGTCAGTCGAGACCCGTTGAGTTTCTCGCGTAATTTGGACGGTCAACTTTGTACAGATGATTTCACTCGAATGCGCCGATGGGCCCTTAAATTGATTTGCGCGAAATGACATATTACGACGAAGATTGTGATAACAATACTAATGATGTGTGAGCCAATGGAGAGAAGCTAATGTAGGAGAAATATGATCTCTCTTGTTAATTCCAGTAAGAACTCTGGCTGCAGCATTCTGAATTAACTGGAGACTTTTGAGTGAGCTATTGGGACATCCTATCAGTAACGAATTACAGTAGTCCAGTCTAGTAACAAATGCATGAACTAATTTCTCAGCATCACTTTGAGACAGGATGCTCCTAATTTTAGAAATATTCGTCAGGTGCAAGGACGTTCTACATATTTCTTTCATGTAGAAGGCAAAGGAGATAAGAATAAAATCACTGCTCTAGCCAAAATAGTCTGTTTATAAAGCAACAAACTATGGATAAATAAACACATTAACAGTCTTCTTAGCAGGAAGAAAAAATTACCCTTGTGATAGAGAGTCGGAGGAGCTTTGAATTTTTTAGAAAGAACTGAAGACAAAACTGAGGGAAGAAACAAGCTTTGAGACAAAGGAAGACAATGGCCACAAAAATTCATTTGTGACTGGTGAGGAATTAGAGCCAGAGTTCACTAATGAGCTGAAACAATTTTTTAATATGTAGTAACCCTTATAGAGTCCTAACAAAGTGACTGTGGGCTCTCTCGAACCACCCCCTCCCCCACCATCTCTTCAGCTGCTTATTCTTTTTTTCCCCTGTTGTCCCATGCTAATGCCACAATCAGCTTGCCCTCTTTCAGCAAGTCTACAACTGAGGTCAACTCTCGTAATGAAATTAACAATGTCTGTGTGACAAAAGACATTAGAGAGACCTGAGGACCCACCTAACTGACTTCATGGACCCAGTTTTGAATGCATTTAATCGTTTGAAAAAGTGACTTAATAATAACAATTATAAATGATACTTTATTGATCCCTTTGGATAAATCTTTTGTGGACACGCTGTCCCATTAATTCTATTCAATTCAATTCAATTCAGCTTTATTTATATAGCGCCAATTCACAACACAAGTCATCTCAGGGCACTTCACAGTGTAAGGTTTAAGACCTTACACATTATATAATATATACAGAATAATGTCGAAAACCCAACAATCCCACTTGAGCAAGCACGTAAGGCAACAGTGGAGAGGAAAAACTCCCTTTAATAGAAGAAACCTCCAGCAGAACCAGGCTCATGGTGGGCGGTCATCTGCCTCGACCGGTTGGGGTTAGTGGACAGAGGAGAGAGAATACAACAATACAACAACAAGGAGCAGCAGGCGAGGCACTGGGCAGGTTGGCTGGACCAGCAGCTACAGCTCCAGAGTAGAGGATACCTGAGGAAAGATACAGAGAGAGAGAGAGAGAGAGAAAGAGAGAGAGAGAGGGAGAGAAGGGGGGGAGAGAGGATGAAGCACAACTAGGGGAGAGAGAAGAAACAAAGTTAATAACGAGCAATGATGTCATAAAGTGGACAGAGAGAAAAGAAGGAGAGGAGCTCAGTGTAATGTGAGAGGTCCCCCAGCAGAGTAAAACTATAGCAGCATAACTAAGAGATGAAAAAAGGAAAGTTTTAAGCCTAGTCTTAAAGATAGAGAGGGTGTCTGCCTCCCGAACCTGGATTGGGACCTGGTTCCACAGGACAGGAGCTTGATAGCTAAAGGCTCTACGACCCAGTCTACATTTGGAAACTCTATGAACCACAAGTAGACCAGCACTCTGAGAGCGAAGTGCTCTGCTGGGATAATAAGGTTCTATGAGGTATTTAAGATAAATTGGGGCCTGGTCATTTAGGGCTTTATAAGTGATGAGCAGGATTTTAAACTCTATTCTAGATTTTACAGTTTAGTTTAGTTTATTTTTTAATAAATACATTTAATGGACAACTGCTCAACCAACGGACACACAACTGTCCCACATCCTCCACATTATTGTGTTGGTATGGATCATTTCTGGTTATGGTTCTTTTTTTTCCTTTTAAACAGAGCAGCATGACAAGGCCAGATAATTTACCTCTGGGATTAATAAAGATTTTGGAATCTTAAATTTTGAAACAATGCAAAGAACACATTGGTGTGGAGGATGCCGTCATCTTTCTGATGCACAGGGCCTACAGCCAAGTCCTACTGAAATTTAGCTTGTTTCGTATATTTCATAAGAATCATCAATAAAACCTTTAAAAAATGCTCTAAATACTTTGCTAGGTTATTTACACCTGGGTAAATGAGATTAAACATGCAAACAAAAACATTTTTAAACTTTGTACCATTATCTTCTGTTAATTCAAATGTGTGATTACATAATTTCAGGTAAGAGGCTGTGGGGAAAAGAGGTTCATGATAGGTGTGACAGCACCACCTGCTGCTGTTTATCCGTCAACAGATACAGCTCCGGAAGCTCTGTCCACCAGTCTCCAAGCCGACTCCACCACGGTCGTAGCAACAAGTTGTTAAGGAGAACCCTGAGACACGCCCCCAGACCAGGCCCCACCCAGTACACCTTTTAAGAGACCAACCTATTAGAACTCAGCTAGAGAGTGACGTCTTAAAAAGGTGATGTAAAGTAAGTAAACAGCACATTAGCAGATTCTCCAAAATCAACATGATCATTTCAAATTTGCACATGTAAAAAATATGCAAATTTACAAAAATAAGAAAGTTTCAGTAGAGCAAAATACTTTTTTTTAATCTAATATCATTCAGCATCTGATTGTGTTGATTTAGTTCTTTATCTCAGTGTTGTTCCTCTCCATTATGTGGGAGGTTCAGGTGGAGGTGAAGTGGTGAGGGTGGGACTTACAGCCACCAGGTGACCCAGACTGACTGCCAGACCAACCAACAGAGGAGAAACCAAAGCTGGGAGGGTGACATCGACTGTCACCATGCCAACCAGGACCAGTTGGAGGGTAACTGTTGTTTCCACAGCAACGCCAGCTGAGACCTAAACAAGAACATAATGAGAAAATACTGCTCTCTGATTGGCTATCAGGATTCTTTCTCGTGTTAAACTTACCTGGTTAAGTGTAGGTGTCACATCATTGCTCAGGCCCAACAAAAGTGCACTGGAGGCAACGGCCCCCAGCAGCTTACCAATCACATACAAAACAGCTCTCCACAGTTGGAGCCTCAGGGTCAGGGCCATTGTTATGGTTACTACTGGGTTCAAGTGAGCTTCCCCACCCACACAGAGTGCCACCATGGCTACAGATAGGCCAAAAACCAGTGCCACCTGCAGGGAGGACACAGATGAAATAGATACGAGTTCAGACAGGTCCCTAGCTGCAGACAGGGGACCGATGTTGCTCTGGTTGCACAGGCTAGAGAAATTGCTCAGGTTACCCAGGTTGCTCTGGTTGTTTCTTAGGTCCAGTGCCAGTCTTCCTCCTTCTGGCAGCATCAGGACTGCCGACAGACTGACACATAGGAAGAGGGCAGTGCCTATGAACTCCAGCAGGAATTTATTGATTTAAGCAGGACAGAGTGCAGATGTCACTCAGGATAGGACACAGGTAACAAAGAACAAGCATCATTGCAACTGGAAACACCAACCTGCAACCTCGACAAAGCTCACTGTCCAATCACTGCAGCTACTGGTAAGAATATGTTTCTGTTAAAATGTTCACAGAACATCCTGTAGATTCTGCCTCATGTGAACTGATTTAGAATCACATTAAAATAAAATGAAACTGCTTTAGTGCATCATTTATTTAATGTGCAACTTGATGATATGTTATTGTGATGTAGAAAATTAATGATGCTTTATAAATCAGTTACTCATTTTCTACACATGATTAAAAAGTCAAACGATTAACCTCTCTAAACCGGAAAACCTTCAACTTCAACTTTTCTGAATAATTAGTCAGTCTGAAGTCGTAAACCAGCAGAACTTACTTATGACATGCAGGTCTCAGATGTTGGTGCAGGGTAAAGGTCAAAGGTGAAGTGATGTACAGCTGTGTTCTCCTGTTTCCTGTTGTCTCCCTCTAACACTCTGCCTCTTATACAGGTGAGTGTGGAGACTCAGGTGACGTACATGTGGGTGGTCGGAGCACAAACTCTTTATGTGGAAACAGAGTCAAGTTTAGTTCTTCCTGCTCTTATCTACTCTCTTTCTATAAATCTACCTCTCAGTCACTGGATCTCTTACAGACAAGTCAGTCAAGTCCAAACACAGTCAAAGCAGCTAGAATAATCCCCTGCTGAGTTTCATCTGTCTCTGTCACCTAGTGCCGCTGAAATGGGATTGTTGGGCTTTCTTTATAATAGTTACAGTATATTACATAAGGTTTCAGTCCAAGGGTGTCCAAACGTTTTTCAATGAAGGTCATATTTAATAATGTGAAGAATCCCGGGGGCTCATGGTCCCTTCCAACATTTTTAAGAGTAGGATTTACATACATATGCACTGTTTTCTAATGATTTTATTTCCATTGTCAGTTATAATTTAAATTCCATTCAATTCAGCTTTATTTATATAGCGCCAATTCACAACATAAGTCATCTCAGGGCACTTTACAGTGTAAGGTTTAAGACCTTACACATTATATAAATATACACAGAGTAATGTATGTTATGTTATTGTAACCAAATCTAAGTCTACCAGGAGTGAACAAAGGAAAGAAGACGATTTGACCCCATGCCTGTCTTAAACCCTAAACACCATAAAGTGCCTTGAGATGACTTTTGTTGTGATTTTTACGTTACATACTGTAAATAAACTGAATTGAATCTCTGTTCACACACAGCTTTACTGTGTTGGAGTATCAGAGCATAGTGTTGAGCAGGACTGACTGTTTTTAGTGATTACACGTCTGCTGCTGTTTGTCTTTATAAATTGAGAAACTTCACTTTAATGAAGTGTAAATTATACCCTATAAACATTCTAATTTAGTCTACATAACATTGTTTAGTTGTGTTAGGGTCTAGTCAAAGTAAGTAAGGAGTCCTCAGAAGTGCAGAAGCAAAAATGAGAGTGTGTGGAGCAGCAGATGTGTGGAGAAACTTAAACCAGGTCGATAGGACTCACTGTCCTTCACACTGCAATCTGAGATCACAGTGCAATCACAGCACAGTGATTGGCTGAAAATCAGCTGCTCTGACATGTAAAGTCAAACTGAGACTAGCATCTATGTGTGTCTGTGTGGTTTATCCTTCCATTAGCCTGATCTTATGTTTCTGAGGTTCATAGAGATTTCTCCACTTTCACTTAGGATCCAGAACAACCTCACAATCACATCACACGGACTCACTGACAGAACCGGACCAAGTGAAACACTAGGGCTTGTATTCTGAAGCATTTCAGTCTCTCCTACAATTCATGCTGAAAGTTAATGAAGTTATTTATGTGACATCATTGTTTTACTACAGAGCCTAAAAGTACAAATTATTGTGACGTGTTGTTCTGACCGCTTAACTTCATAGTTTTAGACAGTGGAAAAATGAAATACTGAAACCAGACAGTTTTCAGGTGAAGTCTTTATTTTTATAGGCAAAAAAACACAGGTAGCAAATGAAAACACATAAAAGCTTTAGTTTTGTTTCATACCTAATTTTGTTCTGCAGCATAGTTTGTTGATTATGTGTTTCTATCATTTGTTACCATTAGAACTATAAATGTTAATCAAAGCTCAGTTCAGTCCAGTTCAGTTCAGGCCAACACCTTGCATGAAAACTCTATAGACTACTACTCTACAATTAGTCACCAGGTACAGTACAGGCCAAAAGGTTGGACACATTCAATTCATTCAATGTAGTTTTGTTTATTTTCATGACTAGTTACGTTGGCAGATTCTCACTGAAGGCATCAGAACTGAATGACATGTGGAGTTATGTACTTAACAAAAAAGTTGAAATAACTGAAAACATCTTGTATATTCTAGTTTCTCCAAAATAGCCATGGACTTTGTATAGCGTTAAACAACAATAAATAACAAAAAAAACCAACAACAAATGTCATCTCAAGGCACTTTACATAGCAAGGTTAGGACCTTGCAAAGTATATACAGAACTATACAGAAAACACAACAGTCGCATTTGAGCAGCACTAGGCAACAGTGTAGAGGAAAAACTTTCCTTTAACAAAAGAAACCTCTAGCAGAACCAGGCTCAAGGTAGCAGAAGAGACAGTGGGCAGGTTGGTAGGAGCAGTAACTACAGCTCCAAGGCCATTGATACCTGCAGAAATATAGAGGGAGAGAGAAAGGACAAAGCACTAGGGGAGAGAGAAGACACAGAGTTAACAACATGCAATGATGGCATGATAGTGTGGACAGAGAGAGGGAGAAGGAGGAGAGGAGCTCAGTGTATTGTAGGAGGTCCCCCAGCAGACTAAGTCTATAGCAGCATAACTAAGAGATGGTTCAGAGACACCTGATCCATCTCTAACTATAAGCTTTATGAAAAAGGAAAGTTTTAAGCCTAGTCTTAAAGGTAGAGAGGGTGTCTGTCTCCTGATTGGGAGCTGGTTCCACAGGAGAGGAGCTTGATAGCTAAAGGCTCTGCCTCCCAGTCTACATTTGGAAACTCAAGGAACCATAAGTAGACCAGCAATCTGAGAGCTTGCTCTGCTGGGATAATAAGGTTCTATGAGGTCTTTAATATATTATGGGGCCTGATTATTTTGTGCTTTATAAGTGAGGAGAAGGATTTTTTAGTTAATAGAGTTAATAGTTTATAGTCAATATTATGCCATCATTCATCTGCTCCATTGTACCCACACCCAACTGGACAAGCACAGGGGCTGAGTGAGGATAATGTTTTTTGATTTCTCCAGTGTATTTAACACCATCCGGCCTGCACTACTGGGAGAGAAATAAAAAAAACATGCTCACAGAGTGGACTGCAAGCTGGTTTCACAGGAGCTTGGAGAGAAAAACTTTAACAACCTGAAAAAAATAACCTTAGTTGAAATAAAAAGTAAATGTCACACAGCAGAGAAATTAGAGTTTTTAATAGCACTTAATGTTCTGACAGCTGCTTCTGTATGCTTTAGTTCTAACTCTCTGTAAAGTAACTGAATCTGTCAGATAAAGATACAAAAATACAAACTTGTATTTAAGTACAGTACTTCAGTAACTGCACTTAGTTACTTTCTACCCCTGGAAATGGACTAGAGAAATCTTTCTCTTTCACGTATAAAACTTTATTTTAAATCCGCCCCTCCTACCCCCCGCCCCCCTTCTGCATCCTTCTCTCTGATTGGCTCGTGCTCTGCAGCAGCCTTCTCACCGGCAGCACGCGCTGCTCCGGTCACTCAGTTCCTGATGTGGACCCGCAATAAGTCTGTTCGGAGCATTAGTGACAGACCGGGACTAGCTCAGACCCGGATAAGGACCAGGATAGGCCTGATTGTTTTGCCTCTCTGCCGCCCGTGTTGTGGATCTAACCCGCCTCGGCTCGGCTTGGTTCGGATCTCCGAATCTCCTCGTTTGCTTCTCTGTTGCGGATCTGTCAGGTCGAGCGGAGCTGATTCGGACCGACATGACGCGGAACTCAAACCGGACCGGACCGTACATGTGAAGGGAAGCACCTCCGCGTGCCAGAGCGCGCGCGACCGTGCACATGAATGAACGAGAGAGATGGAGAAAGTACTTAGTCAGGTAAGCGCGTGCGCGTTCAGTGGTGGAGTGCTGCTGGTGTTCATCATATACGTGTACAAATACCCACATATGTATACTGTCGTTATGTAGGTATGGTTATAAATATTCTGTGTGTACAGTATTTATACACTAACCAGAAGCTGATTTACAGCTGATGATTAATTGTTTTTAATCCATTTATTTTTTTATTATTATTAAATATTAAAAACCTGAACTAGGTCACAGTAATAACCAGACTAGTCTTACTGGCACCTAGTTCAGTTCAGTAAAACCCAGACTGTTTTTACTGGTTCTTGAATGCAGAAGAAAATTAAAAACACTGTGCTGTTGGTGTAGAAAAACAAACACATCTTTTTTACTTCTCACCAATTAGAATGTTGTGGTGCCTTGACCAAGTGTTCAAGGGATCAAACTGAGGCAGGCTCCTTTCGACCCCTCATGAGTAAAAACTGATCAGAACAAAGACTCTGGCTGATGGTTCTAGATGTGAATGATGAAACCATCAGAATCTGCTGTGATTCATTGTTAGCGCCGCACACTTACATAACAACGGCTGAATCTCGTCGGTTTGTGGCCGCGGCTCCTTCTTGGTGATGGAGGAGAACTGGAGACCAGATTAAAAACTCGCTCCCAGTCCAGTCCTTCTCAGTGGGTCATACTGGATTTTGGCTCTGACTTTCTTTAGACTTTCTGAACGATGTTTGTCTGAATGGATCAAATTCTGATGCTAAAGACTCTTTTTTTCATTTGACTGTCTCTGAAAATTTTTTTTGGACTACTGAGGCTTGGACACTGAAAGAGTCCAGGTGGTCGGCTCTATCAAAGGGCTGTTTAACCTGCCGGGACCTTTGGTACCTGGTTCAGTTGACCAACAAGAGGTCGGGGTGTCATCAGAAGATGCTTTGTGTGGTGGAGCTTGTGGATCCATGTTACCGCATGTTTCTGCTGCTTCTCCTGGTTTTAAACTCAAACCACGACTGACGAACTCATTAACGGCCAGGTCTGTTTCTGCTGAGAATGTTTACAGAACGAACCTCACTGGATCTGGAACTTTCTACTTGCTTCATGTGGAGCCTGTGGGGGTGGGAGGGTGCTGGGGTCACTGTTTTTTTGTGGTCTGTAGAAAGGTTAACATCTTTATCCAGACCAGGATCTTTCTCAGAACTGAACCGAGAATCAGAGAGTGTGTGAACAGATCCAGAAACTGGACGTTGTAAGGTAGACCAATGTGGGGGTGCAGGGGGTCTCCACAGACATAAGACTATAAATAAATCACTCATAAACACAAACACACACACACACACAGAGCGAGAGAGACTGACAGCACCTGGGGGGCGATCGACACACTCATCCATCACTTCCTGTTTCTATCATAATGATAAAGGTCTGGAAACAGTAAAAACTCATGGTCGTGCAGCAGGTGTTCTTACAAAATACAGTAAAATAACTGTGAGCTGTGGAGTCCAGGAGCCAGTCACACAATGTACAAACAGGAAGGAGGGACCGTTCCAGTGTCATGGTGGGAGCTCTTTTCTTGTCACTGTTTCAAACAGTAATGACAAGCTGATGACAGGCCTAATCAGGAGATTGATCCAAATTGAGACCAGGATTTCAATCACACAGTGTGGAAGGGCTAAATCTGGAGCGCTCAGGATCTGGACCACTTTATTAATAGACCAGCACACAGAAAGGCAGAGCTCTGTGTCTCTGTGGAGCTGTGCTGCCTTCACTGCCCTCTGTTCATCTGGGACTCCACGGTTCACAGGTTAATGTCAGACCCTCACAGCTATTCGCTTTCATCAGGATGTTTGGTTCCTGACGATGACGAGAGCCAACCAGTGAAGAATCTGAGGACTGATCCAGATCACCTGGACTTCTACATGTTCCCTCTGTTGCAGCTTCATACTTTTCAATATGAGCTCTGGACCTCATTATAATCAAGATGCTGAGACTGACATTTAAACACACATTTAAAATGAAGGAAAACATCACGTCTCTTCTACAAACTGTGCCTCAGCTCAGTCTCCACAGCTTATTTACTGCTTTCAGCAGCCTCCCTTCTTGGTCTTCATCTGAGTGAGGAATAAGAAGGTTTTGCATCTGAGCCGGAACTAAAGAACCAGGTCTATACTGTTAAGCTGTGACTCAGCAGAGCTTCTGACTCTGTACCGGATCAGAGTCTGATCAGTCTTCCCACGCACGAACAGCTGGGCTGTAAAAGCTGAGACAAGGTGTCAAAATGTAGACTCACTCTGCACAACAGTCGTTTCAAACACAAACACAGAAAACAAGGAAAAAATGATCAAATCTTATCAGGTTCTGGTTTTATCTGACGTGGATCAACTCAAACCCTCAAACCATGCCTGTTCCGGCTGCTGTCAGACATCCCATTATACAGTTTTTCAGGGTGGTTCCACTGCTTCTGCTGTCTATTTGCTGCTCCTCTTTTTGTTAGTTTGTATGGTCTAGGGTTTGTAGGTCTGTACATGAAGTAAACACACTATAAAAATGAGAGAATACTGATGCTGTATTATTCCAGTACTGTTACGGATTTCTTTGAGGTGGGAGAGCAGCAGGAATGTAGGGGTGAATCAGTTGGAGAGCTGAGCCATTTGGTCAACACCCCCTTCTCTGCCAGTACCCACCCCCCTCCAAACACACATGCTAGTCTCTCTATAACTGTGAGGACCCTCACTGACATTAAGCATAGCCCCCTTGTGGAAGGTGCTGAAACTCCGGATGGCTTCATAAATATTGAATTGAATTCATCTTTATTTATATAGCAGCAAATCAGTATATAAGTCATCTCAAGGTGCTTTACAGTGTAAGTTTTGAGACCTTACACAGAACATACACAGAATATTTGTGGAATACCCAACAATCCCACTTGAGCAGCACTAGGAGACAGTGGAGCGGAAAAACTCCTTTCAACGGAAGAAACCTCCAGCAGTCCCAGGCTCAGGGTGGGCGGCTATCTGCCTTTGGCAGGTGGCTGTGACACTGGGCAGGTTGGTATAGGAATAGTAACTGCAAACTGGAATCATACAGCTCTGAGGCTGAGGATGTAGAAAGGTACAGAGAGAGAAAGAGAGAAAGAGAGGATGAAGCACAGCTAGGGGAGAGAGATGAAACAAAGGTAATAACATGCAATGATGGCATGAAAGTGGACAGAGAGAGAGAAGCGGGAGAGGAGCTAAGTGCAATGTGGGAGGTCCCCCAGCAGACTAAACCTATAACAGCATAACTAAGAGATGGTTCAGAGTCACCTGGGCCATCTCTAACTATAAGCTTTATGAAAAAGGAAAGTTTTAAGCCTAGTCTTAAAGGTAGAGCGGTTGTCTGCCTCCCGAACCTGGATTGGGAGCTGGTTCCACAGGAGAGGAGCTTGATAGCTAAAGGCTCTGCCTCCCAGTGTACATTTGGAAACTCTAGGAGCCAGAGGTAGAGCAGTCTAATAGCAAAGTGCTCTGTTGGGATAATAAGGTTCTATGAGGTCTTTAAGATATGCTGGGGTCTGATTATTTAGTGCTTTATAAATGAGAAGAAGCATTTTTTAGTTAATAGAATTAATAGAGTTAATAGTTTATAGTCAATATTATGCCATCATTCATCTGCTCCATTGTACCTACAC
Organism: Ctenopoma multispine; assembly: GCA_034779795.1. Taxonomy (NCBI): domain Eukaryota; kingdom Metazoa; phylum Chordata; class Actinopteri; order Anabantiformes; family Anabantidae; genus Ctenopoma; species Ctenopoma multispine. The sequence continues at coordinate 14,304 of JAUYWH010019398.1, forward strand.
CCAAATGGACAAGCACGTGGGCTGAGTGAGGATAATATTTTTTGATTTCTCCAGTGCATTCAACACCATCCGGATTGTACTGCTGTGAAAGAAATTAAAAAACATGCTGGAGACATCACAGACTACCAGGGAGTGGTAAACAACTTTGTGCACTGGTGTGAGCAAAACCATCTCCAACTCAACATCAGTAAAACAAAAGAACTGGTGGAACTTGATTGGTCAACACACAGAACTGCTCTGTACAAAAAGGCCCAGACTCGACTCAGGTCCTTTAATGTCTGCAGCACCATGCTGCAGATGTTTTATGAGTCTGTGGTGTTCAGTGTCATTTTCTTTGTTGTGGTCTGCTGGAGCAGCAGCCTGAAGGTTTCAGACACTAACAGACTGGATAAATTAATCAGGAGGGCTGGTTCAGTTCCGAGTCAGTCAGAACTCTGGCTGTAGCATTCTGGATTAACTGGAGGCTTTTAAGTGAGTTATTAGGACATCCTTTCAGTAATGAATGTGTCTTTTTAAAAAGCTTGAAGTTTGATTGATTAGTTTTATCTGGTTTCATAGATAGGTATAGGTGGGTGTCATCCACATAACAAAGGAAATTTATTGAGTTTTTCCTTATAATATTGCCCAGCAGAGACATGTATAAAGTGAAAAGAATTGGTCCAAGCACAGAGCCCTGTGGAACTCCATAACTTACTTTTGTGGGCATGGAGGACTTGTCATCAACATAAACAAATTGCGATCTATCTGATAGATATGATTTAAACCAGCTTAGTGCTTGCGAGATAATTAAAAACTACTACAAACTACATCTATATTTGTTCAATCAATGGGGGACTAGTCCATTGTTCTTCTCACAGTTTCAGCCTGGTAGAGAAGTGTATCTTTCTCAATCCCACACCACTGTGAGCCTGTCTGCTGCATAGAGGACCTGTGTCTTTCAGATCCCGACACAAAGCTCTCCCCCAGCTTTTAACTCTGCACTCAACAGTTTTCTTGTTTGATATATTGATGTAATTACAGGAATTTTAGTAAAGTAAACCCTTTTTAGTTTTGTGAATATTGGCTATAATGAGAGGTCCTATTTTATTCTGACTTTATTTTGCAAATTTATTAGAGAATTAGGCTATCCAATTAAGATCGATTTCATGTTGTTGGTTGTAAAGATCTGGATGGATATTTTATTTTATTTTTTAAGACTTGGTGAATTTTTTTTATTTATAACTTATCCTTCCCTTTTAGTTTTGTTAATATTGGCAATAGTGAGAAGTGTTATTGTTGGGTTTGAATATATTTGATATAGGCCATCCAAT
>JAUYWH010019399.1:0-15592 GCA_034779795.1 Ctenopoma multispine
GGCTTCCCTGCTTAGGCTGCTGCCCCCGCGACCCGACTTCGGATAAGCGGTTGATAATGGATGGATGGATGGAAAATATGTATCACTGGTTACAGCAGCAATCTACTCCAGTCCTTTCCCAGGACACCGTCTGAACCAGACCATCCAGTAGCCACTGAGTGAAAATCCAGAGACTAAACATGTGGTTTTATGTGAATCTCCAGGTCTTTTAACCACAGGTTCAGAATCTGTGTGTCTGACCATCAACACTTGTAAAAACAAGAGAAACAAACGGGGGCTTTAAGACAGCAATGTGTTAAAAATAACTTTAACTCTGCCACCATCTTCACCTGCCCAGCAGATAATGAATAGTATATAGTTGTAATTAGTTAGAATAGCCAGACATGACGAGTGATGGTCAAAGACCTACTGAATGAGATCAATACTGTACACATGTCTGGAAACAGAAACCAATATTAACCACATCATTTATCTGATTACTCAGTGTTTCAATGTATTTATATTTATTAATGTGAGTCCACTGAAAACTGCTCACAACCTTATTCTTTGCATATTGTTGAATAATTTATTAATCCCTACAAATAGTAGTTTGAAAACAGGTGAAAAGTTCACTACTTCATAAAAAACAGATTCATGGTTTGATTTTATATATTTAAACATGTTATATTTGTATTATTAAATAGTAATTCTCGTACAGCATGGCATAAAATTGAACAAAAGAAAAGAAAAAGCCTGTGATAATTTTTTATGTAAACATAAAAATAATAATATATTTTAATAATAACAACACAGTTTTAAAAATCTCTGTCCAATAAGTGAGTGTTAACATCATAAAAGGATTCTAACTTTAAAATGTGCATGTGTGAATTGATGAAAAAAAAAAAATCATATTGCTGCTCATGATCTCTGACTGTTTTTGTGCAGCTGTTCCTGTTTCTTCAGTCACTGTGCTTTATCGAGCACAGAAGTAAACAGCAGAATCTTCTGCTGTCAGACTGTTGATCTCGAGGTACTGAGTGCTGCTGGGAACATTTTCAGTCATGATGAAACGGCTTTGAAAGGCGCTGGCATAGGTAGCAGCATTACTGCCTGTGCTCATCCACCCAATAAACTCCAGAGCTTTCCCTGGTCTCTGTCTTATCCAGCCCATATTAAGGCTTGTCATGCTATAACCAGATATGACACACGACATCTTCACTGTCTCTCCAGGTCTTTTCACTACAGAGGGAGACTGATCCAGTTTTACCTCACTCCAGACTCCTGTAAGCAAAAAATGTGTGATAATCTCTCATCACAGTGGTGATAGAAAAATCAGCGTTAAAGCTAAAGTTATTTTCTTACCGTGAAAAGAAACAAAAAAGAATAAACTCCAGAAAATCATAATTTCTGCTCTGTTATACATAGTCACTGTATTTCAGTGCTTTCTGAAATTGCCAGTTGTACAAAATGTGCTCTGCTACAAATTATGAGAAGTGCTGTGGTTATATGTAACAAAGAGTTTGCATAGACCTCCCCCTACAGGTTTAGTGGGAATGTGTGTGACACACTTCCATGAATACAGTCATGGCCAAACATTTTGAGAATGACAAATATCAAAAGGTCTTTTTGGGTGATGTGATGATTGATGTGTTTATTAGTGTAAATCCACTGAAGGCTATGCAGCTTAGCAGCATCAGAGAAGAGAACAGATGTTGATACTTTATTCTTATTATGATACAGCAGCAAGATTCACAATTCATGCACACATTTGAAGTCTTGCAGTTGTGCTTGAGATTCAAGATTGATGATTCAAGATTATCAATCCCAAAGGGGAAATTATTTTTCCATGTCATAGCTGCATGGCTGTAATGTATTGGGAATTGATAGCATAAATACTGTATGTCCTGATTAATTTGTCCAGCCTGTTAGTGTCTGCCACCTTCATGTTGCTTCCCCAACAGATCGCAACAAAGGAAATGACACTGGCAACCACAAACTCATTAAACATCCACAGCATAGTGCTGCAGACATTAAAACATGGTGTGTGATGGAATTGTTTGTGCTTACACCAGTTCACAGACAGTCCACCACTCTTCTTGGTATTGTGTGATGTTTCCACCATCAATACATCCTACAACTGCAGAGGCATCAAAGAACTTCTAAAGATTGCAGGATTCAGGGTTGTACCTCAAGTCTGCGGTCTATAGGGTGAAGAGAAAGGGAGACAGAACTGTCCCCTGTGAAGCACCTGTGCTACAGACCACAATGTCAGGCTCACATTTCTGCAGGGGACGTATTGTGGATGGTGACTGAGTTAGTCTATAATCTAAGAAATCATGTGTCATCGTGTGTCATCATCGTGTTGACCTGAATGTTTTCTAGTTTCTCTCCCAGCAGTGCAGGCAGAATGGTATTAAATGCACTGGAGAAATCAAAAAACATAGTTGTCACTGAGCCTCCAGGCTTGTACAGGTGGGTGAAGGTGAAATGGAGGAGGTGAATAATGGCATCATCTACTCCAAGATGGGGCTGATAGACAAACTGGAGTGGGTTCAAGTGAGGGTTTGGCTAGAGGACAGAGGGACTTTGGGATCAGAAACCTCAAAAGGCTCCATGATGTATGAGGTCAGAGCCACTGGGCTGAAGTCACTGAGAACACTGGGATGTGGCTTCTTATTCATAGGAACTAAACATGACTTTTTCAACCCTATAGGAACTCTCTCCAGATGCATGCAATGGTTGAATATATGTTGGGGAACACCACATGGCTTTATCTAGCTGATTACTTAAATTTCTACTTTGGGGATTTTGTTATTTATTTAGATTATATTAGTCTTTTAATATGATAAATATATGATTTATATGATAATTGTTTAATTATTTACAACTGATAAACTGTTGTTTGTTTAGTGGTGTGTTCAAAAAAAGAAAGATTGTGACAGTGTTTCATCAACTTAGAAATATTTTGGTTTGTTTATATTTGTGAATTTAGTAAAGATCAAATCACATATTACAACCAATATATACAGAAACCCAGGAAATTGTGATAGTTCACCAACACAAATGCATTACTATGTGTCCACTGTTACGTCTTGTCCTTTCTGCAGTCGGATAAGTATAAGTAGAAGAGTTTTGCATTAACTCCTCCTTATAAGAAGGAAAGAACTGGATTTGGCTTTAGTTGTTATTTAATGAAAATAGAGAACGATAGTTCTTTTAGTCCTCCATGCAGTTCTTTTCATATTATAATGTGAGTACAATTGTATCTTCAACCATTCGTATATTAAACAACTAACGTTAAAAAAACAGTACCTATTAAACTTAGTAAAAGCTACAGTATGTAACTTAAATATGTTTCGTTGGTTCCAAAATATGTTTTCATTTATTTTGCCTCAGGTTTCTGTAGGTGTGTTAAAAAAAGAGTTTGTATATATCTCCCTCTACTGGTTTAAAAAGGTAACATGCAACACAAACTGGACAAACTAGGCAACAAAAAACACAGTCTGTTGGCTATCAATTGGTTAATAAAAATAAATATATGAATAATACTAATAACCACATAGAAGAAGTGATGTGAAAATAGTTCTCTATCGCTGGTTAGAACACACTTATCATGGGCCTGATATTTAACCGTATCCAACTCAAATATAAAGAGAGAAAATGGGCAAAACATTTGCTTATGATGTTAATCTAAATGATTAGTCCATTGAAGCTATTCAAAATAATAGTTTATGTATTCTTCAAGTTAATATTTAAATATTTTTTGGCTGAAATAAATTATTCTTTTTAAATTTAATTAAATTTTTGAAAAATGCATGATTTAATTTTACTGTGAGGTATATAGTTGTGTATATAAGTGTCTGATAACTACTTTAGGATTTTGTACAGCTGCACAAACAGCTTCAGTCACTGTGGGTCTCGAGCACAATAATAAACAGCAGAATCTTCATTTTTCAGGCTGCTCATCTGCAGATACACCTGCTGTTTGCTGTTGTCTCTGGAGACAGTAAACCGGCCTTGGACTGACTGAGAGTAGTAGTGGGTACCACCAGTTACAGCAGCAATCCACTCCAGTCCTTTTCCAGGAGCCTGTCTGACCCAGTGAATCCAGTAGCTGCTGAGTGAAAATCCAGAGACTGTACAGGTCAGTCTGTGAGAATCTCCAGGTCTTTTAACCACAGATTCAGATTCTGTCAGAGTCTGACCATCAACACCTGTAAAAACAAAGGAAACAATCAGTGGCTTTGAGACAGTAATGTGTTAAAAACAACTTCAACTCTGTATCTTTACCTGTGCAGCAGATAGTAAGAAACAACAGTCCTGTCCTATAGTCCATCATGTTACAAGGTGTGTCCACTGTTCCCTGTCATCTTCTCTGCAGACAAATAAGTAGAGGTGGAAGACATTTGAGTTTTGCATTGACTCCTCCTCATCATCTACATCTGCATTAGATTAAACTTCTTTCAGACATGATTTTGCTAATATAATGATAATTATTTTTTATTACAGATACATTTGCATAAATAAACTAGTTTCACTTCATTCATGTATTGACAAAGACATTTATTTAAATCTCCTTTATACTGATACGCTGTAGTGAACATCAAAAGACATCTAAAGGGAAACAATAAAATCTAAAAAAATCTATCAGCATTTAATGATTTCTGTAAAAATCTTTTGTTATTCAGTTTGCAGAGTTTAGTCTGATGAAAATGTTTTGATTAAAATTTATAATGCGTCATTATGTGGTTCAGGCACATGAATTAGTACGTTTTTGTGATATTAAAGGTTTGTGTCACGGTGGAGCCATGTGCAGCTGTGATGGTGAAAGACTGCACAACCTTCAGTTCAGTGTTTTTAGTATTTATCATGTATCTGTTAAAACATCATGTGCTCCACACGCTTCACTTCCTTATGAACATTTATTTACATATTGCAATCCAACCAATCTTGTGCTATGTTTAATTTAGAGAATGTGTTATTTTAGTTGCATGTCATGTTTAATTAGACTGTGATTTGATTTAAAGGTTAATCAGAAGAAACGACATCAGTAGAAAAACAGAGAAAAGAAAAACCAAAGAAAACCATGCTTCATAAAGTGAAACTACTTCAAAATTTATTGTTTTTGACTTAATTAAAAAAACTGGCCATTTATTAAAAAATGTAAACAGCATTAACAAATGGATTTCTGTACAGCTGTTCAATCCATTTCAGCCACTGTGACTGTCGAGCACAATAATAAACAGCAGAATCTTCAGTCTTCAGATACAGCTGCTCTTTGCTGATTGTCCACTGTTCTCTGTCATCCTCGTGTGCAGCCAGATAAGAGGTGAAAGACATCTGAGTTTTGCCTCTACTCCCTCAGAAGAAGGAAACTGGGTTTTTGGTAATTAATTCACCATCCTAATTATCTTCTGATTCAGAAGTTTGCTTTATGACCTGATGTTTTTAGCTTCTTTCCTTTGTTCAAAATTTAATTTGATGCAATGTCTGGTTTGTATTTATAAAAGTGGTTTATGGGATTTGGTATTACGTACCTTCCTACAACAGTCAGTGATATATGATCTTTTTACATCACATATTTTAGTTTTATTACTTTCTCGTAGAATTATATCAATATTTATTTAATATGGATAAAAAGTCCTTCTGTGAGTAGAAAACCCATCTCTTACAGAGATCACAGTGGCACTTAATGTCTATATAGTTTTTTTGCAGCTGTTGTAAGTGATTGTTAACATCATATAGTGACAATAAAAAGCTAAAGGCAGTCTTTTTTTTCCATTCATGCTTAAGGTCTAAGATCACATTGCTACTTATTGTCAGTGAGTTTTTTTGTGCAGCTGTTCCTGTTTCTTCACTCACTGTGTCACTTCAAGCACAGTAGTAAACAGCAGAATCTTCTGCTGTCAGACTGTTAATCTCGAGGTACTGAGTGCTGCTGGGAACATTTTCAGTCATGAGAACACGGCTTTCAAAGGCGCTGGCATAGGTAGCATCGTTACTGCCTGCATTCATCTCTCCAGTCCACTCCATAGCTTTCCCTGGCCTCTGTCGTATCCAGTGAATAAAGTATTCTGTCATGTCAAATCCAGATATGACACATGACGTCTTCACTGTCTCTCCAGGTCTTTTCACCTCAGAGGGAGCCTGGTCCATTTTGATTTCCCCGCAAACTCCTGTAAATGTAGAGATGATGACCATCAGATATTTAAATGACAGCCTGACATTTAGTAAATCTTTAAAACAGAAGCACATTTTCTCACCATGAATCGTAACTACAAATAAAAAACTCCATACAATATTTTCCATTCTGTGATAAATGTAGTTCAGTGCTCTGTAATGTTTTGTTTCAAAAATACTTAAATTTCTCCCAGTGTTCTGCAAGATGTTTGTGTTTATAAGGGAAGACATTTGCATAGACCTCCCTCATCAGAGTGAATATGCAACACAGACACATTTTCATACGTGAAGTATCTCTTCAATATCAGAGTAAGTAATATCTGGAGTAATGGATTATAAAATATACATTTTTAATTTTAATTGATAATGTAGCAATTTTGAGTTATTATTTACTTTAATCAATTTACAAAGGACAATTTACTTTGTATATTTATTTGTTTTTTTACATATAGAAATATTGAGCTCTATATTTAACTTTGACTCCCTTGAGGGAGTCGTTAAGTCAACAATTTCCTCTGTTTAATAACTAATTGGTATACTTTTCTCTACCAATCAAGGAATTCCATGAACAGTGAAACATTTGACCATTAATGTTCATATTTCGAAGAGATGTATTTTTATGATGTAGTTTGAATCACTAATGTACATGATACACAATTTTTCCATGCAAAAACAGTGAAGTTGTTCAGGAAACAGAAATCATTCATCTTATTGTTCAGTGTTTCTAATATACACATTAGTGTAAATCCACTGAGGATACAGCTGCCAGAAGCTACAGAGAACATGGTTGGTGCTGAAGCTGAACTGATGTGAACTCTTCTGTCCTCTCAGTGACACATCTTTACACTTTACACTTTATTCTTTGCATATTGTTGAGAAATTTATTAATTCCTTCAAATAATAGTTCTTAAAAAGGTGAAAAGTTCACTACTTCCTAAAAAACAGATTCATGGTTTCATTTTATACATTGAAACCTGTATCATAAAGTTTTTTTATTTAACTAGTAGCATTATTAACTAGTTATTTTAACTGCCATACAATGTGGCATAAAATAACAAAACAACAAAAGAAAAGAAAAAGCCTTTGACAATTTTGTGAGATTGTAAACATAAAAATAATAATACAATTTAATAATAACAACACAGTCATAAAAATCTCTCTCCTAATACTGTGAGTGTTAACATCTTAAAGGATTCTAACTTTAAAACATGTATGTGTGAATTTCTTAAATAGTTTTGGAGGTGATAAAAAATTATATTGCTGCTCATAATCTGTGGCTGTTTTTGTGCAGCTGTTCCTGTTTCTTCAGTCACTGTGCTTTGTCGAGCACAGAAGTAAACAGCAGAATCTTCTGCTGTCAGACTGTTGATCTCGAGGTACTGAGTGCTGCTGGGAACATTTTCAGTCATGCTGAAACGACTTTGAAAGGCGCTGGCATAGGTAGCAGAGTTTCTGCCTGTGTTCATCCACCCAATCCACTCCAGAGCTTTCCCTGGTCTCTGTCGTATCCAGTGAATATTATTGCTTGTCATGCTATAACCAGATGTCACACATGACATCTTCACTGTCTCTCCAGGTCTTTTGACCTCAGAGGGAGACTGATCCAGTTTTATCTCACTCCAGACTCCTGCAAGCAAAGAATGTTTGATAATATCTCATCTCAGTGGTGATAAAAAAATAAATAGAAAACATTCTGTGTTAAAGTCAAAATTCTTTTCTTACCGTGAAAAGAAACAATGAAAAATAAACTCCAGAAAATCATAATTTTTACTTTTTTATACACAGTCACTGTAAGTCACTGTAGAAAATAAGTGTTCGGCCACAAATTATGAGAAGTGCTGGTGTTTATATGTAACAAGGGGTTTGCATAGACCTCCCTCTACAGGTTTAATGGGAGTGTGTTGTAGAAACACATTTCCATAAACAGACCACAGCACTTCTCATAATTTGTGGCAAAACACATATTTTATACAACTGGAAATAGTAGAAAGCACTGAACTACAGTGACTGTGCATAACAGAGTAGAAATTATGATTTTTTTGGAGTTTATTCTTTAGTCTTTTTTTTTTCACGGTAAGAAAATAATTTTGGCTTTAACACAGATGTTTTATCACCACTGTGATGAGTGATTATCAAAAATTCTTTGCTTACAGGAGTCTGGAGTGAGATAAAACTGGATCAGTCTCCCTCTGAGGTGAAAAGACCTGGAGAAACAGTGAAGATGTCATGTGTCATATCTGGATATGACATGACAAGCAACTATATTCACTGGCTAAGACAGAGGCCAGGGAAAGCTCTGGAGTGGATTGGGAAAATGGATACAGGCAATAACGATGCTAGCTATGCCAGCGCCTTTGAAAGCCGTGTTCTCATGACTGAAAATGTTCCCAGCAGCACTCAGTACCTCGAGATCAACAGTCTGACAGCAGAAGATTCTGCTGTTTACTTCTGTGCTCAGTGACTGAAGACAGTGTTACAGCTGCACAATAACACTCACAGACAATAAGTAGCAATAATCAACAATGAGCCCGACATTTGACATTTTGACTTTCTAATATGTGCATGAATTGTGAATCATGCTGTTTATACGGTATCAACATCAAGTGCGTTCCTTGCTGTAATATTTAAAAGCTGCAAAACCTTCAGTGGCTTCACACTAATAAACAGATCAGAATCACTGAATAGTTAGTTGAATAATGGGGAAACTTTCATATATATATATAAACATATAGGAGATTTTCACATACTTCACTGAGGAGGTCTAGCATTGCCACCCTGCCTAGACCTCTTGCCACTCTTTTGCCCCCCCATGTAAAACTTTCTAGATCTGCCACAGGGCCAGACTTAATAGTTGTGCATCTTTGACCTCCACAGATGTATGTTACTATGTTCATGGCTCCATAGTGACACTAACAGAGCTCAAGAAATACCCATCAAACCATAGGGCTAAACCCCATTGAAATGGCAATAAAACAATATTAACATTATGAACCATTATAAAAGTTGGTAGTCTGCTAATCTTTAAATAAGGATTATAGAAATAACTGAATGCTGACGTGATATGTGGGCAGTTTAACAAATATCTTATTTTCCCTCAATACAACACAGTTATATGTAACAAAGAGTTTGCATAGACCTCCCTCTACAGGTTTAATGGGAATGTTAAAGAGACACATTTCCATAAACAGACCACAGACAATCACACAATTTTATCTTTTATAAAGGGAAAATTAGTTACAAGTTATATGCGTAAAACTGCCCAGACATTTCTATATCAGCATTCAGCTATTTCTATAAACATATAGAGTGATATTATTGTTTTATTGAAATGTGGTTCAGTTCTACAGGTTGCCATTGTGGAGCCAGAAACATACATCTGTGATAGTCAACCTTTGAGTCTGGCCCCAACATTTAACTGGCTAGTTAGTGATTCTAATCTGTTTATTAGTGTAAAGCCACTGAAAGTATAAACAGCATGAAGATTCTCAATTCATCCACACGTTGAAACTAAAAATGTCAAATATGAATAAGATGTCTTCAAAATATGTATCACTGGTTACAGCAGCAATCTACTCCAGTCCTTTTCCATGGTCTGATCCAGACCATCCAGCAGCGACGGGCCATAGGGGGCCAGGCCCGTCCAATCAAGTTAGTGTGCCCCTCAGTGGAAGTCCCTCACTGACAAAAGAAATGTGAAATAGATTTACAGCTATAAAGCGAACCTCTATCTACCCAATTAAAACCAACTACCATATTCAGGTTATGTGATCATCCAATCAGGTCATTACGCGGTGACCTTCTAGTGAGGTAGCGGTGTCAAGTGGGCGGAGCTAATGTGGAGACGTTCTTCGCGGTAAGGAAAGCTAGCTTAGATGCTAAAAGCTAGTGTTTCAATAAATAAATAAAAATAGAGATCAGACAGTGGTTTGGAGAAGCGTCCACGTCAGGAATATACTACAGCAGTGACCGCCAAGTACAGGCTAATGAACCGGCTAACAATAAGTCCACAATTACTGCACCTGACCCTGAGATATCTGCTGTTATACCTGCAGAAACTTTCACTCTTCTCAGTTAAAAATGTGACCCAGCATCACTACCAGAGGATTCACCGGCTGGAGACACGCAGTAGAAACCATGAGAGACTTAACAGACTCAGGACGTCTAAGGAACATTTGGCTTGTTTTAGTTCGTGCAAAGAAACGTGGAAAAGGTGACATGTTGGAGAGATTTAGCGACTGTAGCCGGCGACTCCAGCTCTTCTAGTGGTGAGTTCAATAAACCACCTGTTTGTCAAATGTCCGTCCTGCTTTGTTTACTTTGCAGTTTATGAGTTTTACAGTTTGCACTTTTGTAATTGTGGCTACTCAGGGTCGAGGCGGATACTGTGTGTGGCTGTATATTTATACATACCGGTGTGGCTCTTTATTTACCCGCGTTGGTTGTACATTTGGTGGACTTTGTTTACATGTGCTTTCATATACGGTTATGTTACGTGTTACTGTAGCGAGTGTAAACACACCAGTGTGTAATCACATTCCAATATTTATCCGACCTTTATTTCCTCTCTGTTTAATATTCTTTCATGTAGGATAATAATAATAATGATACGTGGTGAGATTGAAAAACTCTCAAGGCCAGTTCAAGGTCATGACAAAAATGTTAACGGTTCAAACTAGTTATTTGATTAAAGAACACAAATAGAAAATGCAAAACATGGCTACAAAGCATGAGATGTATAAGTCAGTGAACCAATAAATGTGTGCATGGGTGCATGGCAGGGCTAGTGTAAGTGTGTTGAGAAGAGCAAAACCAAACAAAATGAATGTGGCAGGCAAAACCAGCAGCAGACTGAATGCATGGCTTTATATCTGGTTGCTCAGAAGCACAAGGCCCAGGTGTTCCTGCTCACCCTGATGAAAGTCTGCCCAAAATAAGCTGTAAGAAAAAGCAGAAACACAAAGACAACCCCTCCACTAACAGGCCCAAACCGTCACAGTAACATTTAAAAAACATATGTTTTGAAAAACATTAAAAACATTTCACTTTTCTAAACATCTTCAGATTCAGCCAAGTCTGCTTTATGAACTGACGTTTTGAGCTTGTTACACGTAGCGTATAGACAAATGAAAGAACTGCCTACAGCTCAGTGATATAAGATCATTTTACATCACATATTTTATTTGTATTACTTTATCATAGATTTTGATTTTGCAGTGGAAAATCCTTCAGTTACAGTGATTTTCATTTTATTTTCAGTCATGATGAAACGGTTTTCAAAGGCGCTGGCATAGGTAGCAGAGTTTCTTCTGTATCCATTCTCCCAATCCACTCCAGAGCTTTCCCTGGTCTCTGTCGTATCCAGTGAATATAGTAGTCTGTCATCTCAAATCCAGATATGACGCATGACATCTTCACTGTCTCTCCAGGTCTTTTCACCTCAGAGGGAGACTGATCCATTTTGTTTTCACTGCAAATACCTGCAAGTGGAAAAAAACAATCTTGAACATTATCCAACAGACTTTTAATTCACAGTAAAGACTTTTGCCAGAGAAACAAAACTGAATATTTTTTCTCCCCATGAAAATAGTAACTACAAATATAAACACCAGACAAGTCTTTTTTCTATTGTCATCTCTCTACAGTCGTGGCCAGAAGTTTTGAGAATGAATTGGAAATTGGAAAAGTTGCTGCTTAAGTTTTTATAATAGCAATTTGCATATACTCCAGAATGTTATGAAGAGTGATCAGATAAATTGCATAGTTCTTCTTTGCCATGAAAATTAACTTAATCCCAAAAAGACCTTTTAATATTTGTGTCATTCTCAAAACTTCTGACTACGACTGTAGCTCAGTGCTCTGCAGTCTGTGTTTCAAAAATAGTCTGAGTCCTCTGTGACAAATTATGTGAGAGCTGTTGAGAGATGAGAGCTGAGTTGATAAAGAAGGAAAACTTTGCATTGATCTCCCTCTACAGGTTTAAAACAGAACACACACACTTTCATAAGTAGAATCACTAAAACAGCAGAGCATTACTACTAAAGGCAACTAAAATCTTCGAGAATTAGTAAAAGAGAAAAGATTTTTTTTTTTTTTGCTATATTTATTTTAAATCTTGGTGGTCTTGTAGGTATTCAGCTATTTATTCAGAGCTTATGTTCTATCCCAATGTCTCTACACATTGCAATATGCAAAACTAAAATGAAGAAATAAATAATTATGCAAGTGTTATATTTTTCATGTGTTGAGGGTAAATAAAGCATCTTCTGTTGTCAGTTTCTGTGGAAGTCAAAATAATTTTTCATGGATACATTCAAATCTAGTAATGTGTCAGTAACAAAGATGCTTCTAACACACACAAAGTGAATTCTCAACTTTTTAATATGTTCACATTGAGATCATGTGTGTTCATGTGGTTCAGCCACATACTGTGAGTCTCTGGGTATTTGTACAGGTCTGTTGGCGGTTTGATTCATTGTGCGGTGATGTGCACAGTAATAAACAGCTGTGTCCTCAGGCTGCAGATTTTGTCCCTTTAGAGTCAATGTTTCAGCAGAAGTGTCTCTGCTGCAGCTGAACTTGTTCTTCAGAGCATCATTGTGATCTAAGCTACCATCAGACCACATAATTAAAATCCAGTCCATTGGTTTTCCTTCACGCTGTCTGATCCAACCTGTTGCATATCTGCTATCAGTCAGAGAATAACCAGAGACCTGACAGGTGATGGTCAAAGACTGTCCAGGCTGCACAACCGCTGAGTCTGGCTGGATGAGATCAATACTGTAAACACCTGTGGAAACAGAAATTCACATTATCTCCATTCATCTGACTCTTAAATGTCTCTAACATGTATATTAATGTGAATTCACTAAAAGCTTCTCACAGGATCCAGCTGCCAGCAGCAGTATCAGAGCTACAGAGAACATGTTTAGGTTGAAGCTGAACTGATGTGAGATCTCTTTTCCTCCTCTCTGACAGAGACACACGCTTTACTTCCTTTTAAGTAACTGTTTTTGCATGTTTTTGAATATTTAAATATTTCTTTTCTCACAATAAGTAATTAAACAACAAAACTATGCAAACGGTATGTAGCACAAGTAAAGCTTGACTTTGAAATGTCAATGTCCTGGTAAGTTGCATCTGGACTTATGGATCATAAAACTGAAAATTCCAACAAATATTTTAAATGATAATACAGCAACTTAGAGTTGACCCTTTTATAAAACTACACTTTGCTTTGTGTATTTGTTTACTTATCCAAATAATACATACGACTTAGTTTTATAAGTAGACTCACTGAAACAGCAGAGTAATACTACTAAAGGCAACTAAAATTTATGAGAATCAGTAAAGGAAGAAAGAAATAAAACTTTTATTTTCTGCAATGGTTAGTTTAAATCTTGGTGGTCTGGCAGGTATTGAGCTATTTGTTCACAGATTTGGGGGGATCTTAGCCGTTTTATGCCAATGTCTCTACACATTGCAATATGCAAGAATAAAATGAAGAAAAAAATATTAATGCAAATGTTATATTTCTAATGTTGAAGAAGTATCAAGTGTCTTCTCTTGTCAGTTGCTGTGGAAGTGAAAATAATTTTTCATGGATACATTAAAATCTAGTAATGTGTCAGTAACAAAGACGATTCTAATGCTACAAAGTAAATTCTTAAGTTTTTAATATGTTCATATTAAGATCATGTGTGTTCATGTGGTTCAGCCACATACTGTGAGTCTCTGGGTATTTGTACAGGTCTGTTGGCGGTTTGATTCATTGTGGGGTAACGTGCACAGTAATAAACAGCTGTGTCCTCAGGCTGCAGATTTTGTCCCTTTAGAGTCACTGTTCCAGCAGAAGTGTCTCTGCTGTAACTGAACTTGTTCTTCAGAGCATCATTTTGACGAAGAGTACCACCTCCATACTGATGGGTAATCCAGTCCATTGTATTTCCTTCACGCTGTCTAATCCAACCTGTTCCATAGCTGCTATCAGTCAGAGAATAACCAGAGACCTGACAGGTGATGGTCAAAGACTGTCCAGGCTGCACAGCCATTGAGTCTGGCTGGATGAGATCAATACTGTAAACACCTGTGGAAACAGAAATCAACATCATTATCAACACGTATCAGAGAACATGTTTAGGTTGAAGCTGAACTGATGTGAGATCTCTTTTCCTCCTCTCTGACAGAGACACACGCTTTACTTCCTTTTAAGTAACTGTTTTTGCATGTTGTTGAATATTTAAATATGTCTTTTGTCAAAACAAGAAATTTAACAACTGAACTATGAAAACAGTATCTAGGAAAATTAAAGCTTCTATTTCCTTCAGAAAGTTGGACGTTTGCTTTCAATGCAATTGGATGCTTTTGCCTACAATAGTAGTTAGTTTATATATCTTTATGATTACAAAACCCTATGTTGGTGGACAGGGGTGTCCCACAAGGGATTATTTTAGGATTTATGTAAAGCTTTTCCTAAGTATCTGGGAATTTGATTGGACAGTAAATTATCCCAGCATTTTACATGAATTTACAGAAACATATCAGGTTAATCTATTGAATCAGAGAATGCTTTTTCTGCCTTTTTTTCTTTATTTAAGAAATTATAGTGTGTATACTCTGAACTGCTGCTGCTATCATTTAGTGCTATCTGTCCCAATGCTATTTACTTAATAACAATATGACTCATCATTGTAAATTACATTAAATGAATCGATGGTATCTATTATTCAGAAGGTCTTTTATCTAACAATTTGACCTCTCTGATTGAGTTTTCAACTGGTTGAGAACAATTTAGTGAAGATTCCAAGAAAATAGCACAAATACTGATGTAGAGAGGAATGGCTTTCATGGCTATGTTCCGCATTATTGAAATGAACTGAAATTAAATTTGAACTTGAATTCACTTACTCCTCTGCAAAAATATGTGTTAGATTGACTGAGAGTAGGATATGTAGCTACCATCACTGTTGGTATAAACAGTCCACTTGAGTGCTTTTCCAGACGCCTCTCTGACCCAGGCCATGCCACAGCTGCTAAATGTGAATCCAGAGGCTGTACAGGTTAAACTGTGGGATTTTGTGGGAAATTACTTTAATTTCAAATATCTTCTTTAATGTCATGTGTTGATGCTATGTAACTTGTGGTTTCCAACCTCTGGAAAACCTGCGTGTTCGTTAATTCAGGGCAACAGGAGCATTTAAGTTCAATTCATATCAGTTTTACTTGCAATAAAACAAAGTAATACAGCGCTGGGTCTGAGACCTCTTGCCCTTACAACCATACATCGAGTCTTGCCTGAGCAGGAAGTTAGACAACATCATTCTATCCTGACCCAGTTTATATAGACAGTTACAATGATCTTGTTGTCTTCTTCTTATTGGCTAGTGATCTTCTTTCTTGGATTGACCCCCACTCGTTCTGCCCGCCTGTTGCTTCT
>JAUYWH010019400.1:0-15538 GCA_034779795.1 Ctenopoma multispine
GCTTCTTTCTGACGAGGAAGTAACCTCCCAATCCTTCTCTGTGTGTACGGTGTTTAAGTGTGTGAAGTCTTTTGAAAGTCACTGTGTGCAGAGTTTTGCAAAAAGTGTGAAGCAGACCTTGTGTGTAATGTTGTGCAGATCAGCAAAGTTGTTTTGCTCCTTGGAGTAGTTTTACTAACTGTGTGTTGATTTGTCATTTAGTGTGTAAACGATTGAAAAAAACTGTAAGTGATCATGTGAACAGTAGCAATGGGACTTGCCGTGGGGAGACAGAGCATGTGTCAAGAAATCCCGATATTTCTTTGCGAAACGTGTATTGAAGCTTGCTTTAACTTGGGAGAGGAAACTGAAGCTTTCGTAAT
Source organism: Ctenopoma multispine (assembly GCA_034779795.1). NCBI lineage: Eukaryota > Metazoa > Chordata > Actinopteri > Anabantiformes > Anabantidae > Ctenopoma > Ctenopoma multispine. The sequence continues at coordinate 363 of JAUYWH010019400.1, forward strand.
TTTAAAGTTGACTGGAAAAAAGGAAAGAACAGAAAAGTAAAAAATATTCCTTTAACCATCTACCAACCAACCATCCTCAATTGGTCAGAAGAGATGATAAACATGAGGAAAGAAAACCTAAAACACCTACAATTGTTGAAATTATGTGGTTTTTACTTTTACCTTGAAGAGAAGCTTAACATAAAATAGCCGGCTATTCCAAAGCTTTGGCACAGCTACTGCAAAAGTGCCAATTGTGGAACTGTGGAGATGATATGGATCACGGTGAGTAAACAAGCAACACAGTCAATCAGGTAACACTCTTGCAAGTGGACGAATAATGTAGCAGTGCTATGTCAGCACAGTACAATATGTTTTCCTATGTACTTGAAGTTACTCCAAGTTTGCCTGCATATTATTTCACAGCACCAACCCTCCACTCACAGTGAAAGGCAACACTTTTTACCAAAAATTTGGGATTGAAGCAAAAAAACAGCTATCTCGCCAACCAGAAGGACAATTTATTTTATCTCATCAAAACTTTATCTCCTCAGTTTGGCCAACATGTTACAACAATCAAGATACAATAAAACAAAATTAATCATAGGGTGATAATTCAGTTAGAATTCCATATTTACTCATTTTAACCAGCAATTTGCTTTTAAAAGCTTGTTTCCATGCACCAGTTGACTATTTATGCTTTATTTATTTATGAACCAAAATAACTTTAACAGTGAATACAAAGATACAATTATCTTATAAAAGCAATAAAAAACAAATATTAACTATAAAGAATAGTGAGGGTGCTAAAATACCTGTGTACAATTAAATAAAAGTCAGTACAGCAACTTAATTTAACCATTCTAGATGCAAACAAGGATAATCAAGAGACTGACCTCTCTTTATATCAATGGCTAAGTGACCAATTGTCTCCAACTAACATCTGTTCTCTATACTTCTTCACTAAATGTCAGCAGAAAAGCGGAAGGCTGTTTGAATGTTGGCACACATCAGTGAGTATGTGCAACATGTAAAGCAAGTGGGTGTTACAAGGGAAAAGAGGTGTATACAGGTGTCACCAGGCAAGTACAGCCTGGTTATCAAGTTCAGAACAAGTTCAGAATCAGTGGATTACACACTCTTGCCCTTTTAGTTTCTGGTTCAAGTCATCATGCAACAGGTATGTCATTCTCCTAATTAAATTTTATTTTATTTTACATGTTTCTCTATTTCAAAACACATTACCATCTTAACATACAATGCAAGTCTCTCATCATTCTAATCTCCAACTGTAGATCATAAGATACATATCTGGTGGAAAAAGGTGCATATTTTTCATTAATGGAAGTGAATTAGTGAATTAAACTTTTTCAAATGAGATGACAGAAAGTCTTTAATGCTTTATGTTTAATGTTTAATGCTGAATTAACTGGTTTTCTCTGATCACTTTTATAATAATTAGATAATACTGTACTTTAATTGTGGGAGAGCTGACAGCTCTATTGTTTTTTTTTAATGCAATATAGGTAACCTATACATAAACAGCTTTCGGTGTAGGTGGGCATTGGTGAAAGTGAAAGTATGATTTCATTATGTGCACATGTTTTATTATTTGTGTAAAGATGAGACTGTTGCAGGGAAGATGCTTTTAAACAGAGGAAAGGATATTGTTTAATATCTAAAAACTATGTAGCCTAAAAAATAAATGCAGATGATGTAGCAACAGGTAAGACGTATACCTCCTTAAAGGTAAAATAAGCATACAGACAAGAAATGTTTTTTTATTTATATTGCCTTAACACCAATTCACATAACCATTTTGTACAGTAATGATTACATGTATTAATGTTTCTGTTTTTTTAACTGCAAAATATCTCATCAGATGAATAGATTGTCCATTCGACCACAGCTCAGAACCTCCAGTGTTCTGGTTGTTCATCTTCTTCTAATACACTTTAACAGAGGTAAATTGTTCTATTATATGTTCATCAAATCATTAAACTTAGCAAAATTATTTTGCAATATGTTTGCATAGTCTTGCAAAAACATACATTTCTTTACAATGTCTTACATCCTCTCTAAAGCATAGAGACAATCTGACCTATCTAAGACACAGTATTATGATATAGTATCACCAGTTGTAACAACATCTGTGACTGGCTAAGGAACAACTAAATATCACAGCAGCTCTTTAAATACCAGAAGAGTTTGGTGTCTTACCTCTCTGGACTGTGTTATAACCAGCTGCTGTCATGTCTGATCTGTACAGCCAGGACAGTAACTGTCATTACAGCTACTGATGATATATGTAGCTTTGGCTGTTGTGGCTAATTGTGGCTATAGCAATGCCTGTGACATAATAGTTTAATAGGGTGAAAAACTAACTATATTCAGGTCTTGTGCATGTGCAGTGAATTATAACATATTTGTGCTTATAGTATTAAAGCTTTTGGTAAGACATTCTCTATTAAGTAATGTAAATGCAGTAAAGAACACCATGGTTCTCCTATTAGTAAATTGTGGTTCACGACCAAATTTGGCTCTAAGAGAAGAGCCAATGCCCATAAGGGAAAACCAAATCTTTGCTGAGAATCCATGCAGACAGGGGCAGAGTTTTATCTTGATGTGCACACTATGCGGCCAATCACATGCAAAGACAGACTAGAGTCATACCATTATGTGAAATAAGGAAGGAGGGCAGATGTTCTGACAACACCAAGTGTAGTGGCACAGGCCAGATACACAGAGCCACAGAGAGACTTAAGTGCAAGTGCATGGAGAAAAAGTTTAGAAATAAATATTTTGAATCACAACCTGTACTAAAAACTTTTGTCAAAAGTCTCATAATGTTAAGACTTAGGTCTTTATTTGATTTGTTTGCTGTGGTTCTGTGTCCAGTTGTTCATTTAAAGGTTTGATCAGAATGCTAAAGAATAGTAATTGTGTATTTTTTTTGTAATAAAATAAGTCAGCCCTGTCAAATTCAAAAAAATTAAGTTTGTATACATCTAAACTGCAATCCCGATTATATTTTCTGTTAACATAAAGATCATACTGTATGTTCACAGTTAACGTATTTTTGTCTGCCAACATATCCGATCTGCCTCTGGTTTTGTGTCGGCTAAAATATCCGACGTTACATTTCAACATTGTTACATTTCATCCATCTGCATTACAAATAGGGTCGGGGTAAGAGACACAAGACACAATCTTTTTTTCTAACCCTAACCTCAGTACTTTTCTTGCCTAAACCTAACCGTACAGGGAACTTTGGTGTTGATCTTGGGTTGCCAGCATGCCACTCTTGCACAGTGAAAGCCCTCTATCCACCTCCTTGCAAGTCACTTTGCATTCATAAATGTAGCACGTCATACATTAATTCATTCATTCATTCAAGTCAAAGCTCTTAAAAGAGCAGGACATCACTATCTTCTATTTAGTTATTTTGTCCTGTACAACTGAAAATTAATACCAAGAACTTTTACTTACAGGTCAGACAAAATTAATTTCTCCATCTCAGCCAATATTGGCCAAAGTTGGTGATGACATCATTTTACCATGTCATTATGAACCTGCTGTGGATATTACGGGCAATACATTGGAGTGGACGAGGTCTGACCTGGACCCCAGGTTTGTCTTGGTGTGGCGTGCAGGTCAGGACGTTGAAAATACAAAAAATCCGTCCTACAATGAAAGAACATCACTGTTCACTGATGAACTGAAACACGGAAACATTTCACTGAAACTCTCCAGAGTAAAACCTGCTGATGAGGGGAAATACACATGCTTCATTCCAGACAACAATGAAGAATCTCTTGTTGAACTGGTTGTTGGTAGGTAAAGAGATACTGTAAGTCTACACAGAGCAGTTGGGTCTTGTCTTTGCAGTTTGCAGTTTAAAACAAAAAAAAAATCCAGTAAATGATTTGATTGTTCATTGTACATTTTCAAAAGTTTTAATCCAAAATACAGTACCTCATAATGCTAATCTAGGACAGACTTTCAGACAGACACTCCAACGTGTTGGAACTTTAAGATTTCATGGGCACATTAACTTTCTTCTTCCTTGTTAACACTGCCACAGTTTTAAAAGAATTGTTCCCCTGTCATTATTATATGACTTTTTCATCTATTTCTTGCTCCTGTCAGTTTTTATTCCCATGCCCAAACTGATTACTGACATTGATTAAAAACACATCTGTCTGTCTTACAGACCTTGACCGGGGGGGTTGTGTGTATGAGAACTTGAGAAATGAAAACTTATGGCTTCACGACTTCAAGAAACTTTATCTGGCCATCACTACTAAGTAGAGCAAATAAAGCTTCACACAAAGCTTCTTCTAAAGTGAACCAATTTGATAAAAAGCTTCAATGCTTCAAAAAAGCCTCATCTGGCCTATCTAGTACAGTTATAACTATCACTATGAACATAGTGTTCTGCAACTGCAATAGGTACCCTTTCAGAAGTGTTCTTCAAGTAAACAGATAAGACATTGAGAGGGAAGGCCTATTGACTGCTCACCCTTCTCACTTATGGTTTTAACTTTATCTTAACAACAATTAATTATCTCCCACACACACAAGCTACAACAATAAAATACTTTGTTTCTGTATACTTTAAGTACTCAATACAAGTATAAGTCAAATCTATGTATACTTCTATTTATACTTGACACTATACTTCAAGTATGGGCCAAATGTATGTATACCTTTCTGTATACTTGTAGATGAAAGATACATTTTGTGAATGCGCTGGGACGCATCATCAGTAATGTGACCTGGTGTCATCAGGTTGATCAGATCCCAGCCTGAGACCCAGCAGCATTCATCAATGGATCTGCTCTATTGATCCAAAGCAACCTTGTGGCTTTCTCTGTGGCTTTTTTGATGATGTTATTTGGGCTGGGAGGCCAAAGTCCACTTCCATGCACCAGTCAATGGTAGTGTTGGTAGACTGGTCCTTAATCCGTGTTTAGGGCATGTTTTTTCACCTGCCCTTGGTGTTTTTTATGGCCATAGCTATATTCTCAGCCATTACCTTTAGTACCTGGTCGTGGCACCACTGGTAGCACCCTTTGCACAGTGGAGTCATTGCAGCCCATTTTCCCATCTCGTCCATACTCCTTGCTTACCCATTCCCACCATCTTGCTTGCTCAAACCTCATCCATGCCTGCTTGAACCTCCTCTTGCATAAGTTGCTGTCGCTCCTTCCCCAGCAATGGCTGCAACAGTCCCCAGCAATGGCTTTAAAACGTAGCCATGATTCTACCACCTCCAGAGCTTTGCTTGCACTCCACTTCCTTCCTGTACAAACCTGGATACCTGCAGTTGCCACTTTTGGGTCCCTAGATTCTCTGTACTACACTCATGTCCCAGTATACTATACTTTATAGTGTATAGTACATTAAAATATATATTTTTTCTGTATACTTTTTAGTGTATTTCAAGTATACTGAAATGTAATTTTGTCTAGTATATCTATAAAAGTACATAAAAGGTATACTAATAATAAACTTGAACATACTTCTTTATACTCCGGTTGCATCATCATTAATCACTAAAGCTAGACAGTCCATCATAGTGGGACGGGGCTGAGAGCTGTTTCATTTCCACTAACAGACTCAGAATATAGCTAAATACTGTTCTGTTTGCAGAACAACTCCAAATACTGCAGCAAAAATTCCGTAAAACAGGTGAGAGCCAAAGATTCAAAAACTGATGTTAAGCTTGAAGCATACGGTTTGACTCAGTATCGACCTATCAAAGCAAAAGTATCGCGGTGGTTGTTTCAATGCCTTGCTTTAGCACATGAGTATCACATGACCATCCCAAATGAAGGTTCATTACGTCATAGTTGTATCTGGAGATGTCCTGCTCTTTATTCAGAGCCTATTCAAAAGTGATCCGATTTCATTATACAGCATATAGGGCTCAAAATAAGCAGCAAAAAGCAGCATATAGATGCTTTTATTCTGTGTTATACATCATCTCGGTCTCAGATTTATTTCACTTGTTGAAATGTAATATCAAGTACTTGGCTTCATATTGCTTCATATTGATTCAGTGGTTCATAAAGCTTTGTTTTTTTCCATTGTGTTCAATAACGACATTGTGACTGTGTTTTATTAGCTTAGAAACAATTTTGTTTATATTTGTAAATTTCAGATCAGATTAAAATTTAGGACCAATTTACGCACAAAAGCTAAAATTTGCAAATAGTTCTCTTATTTTTTCTTTCCACTGGCCATTGTTTTAAACTTTTTCATTTTTCTCAGCATCAGATGCTGCTACCTCACCAGTCTTCACATTAATGGGGACAGATGAAGATAATGGTGGAGTAGTTTTACAGTGTGAATCTAAAGGCTGGTATCCAGAGCCTGAGGTGTTGTGGCTGGACTCTGAGGGAAACCTGCTCTCTGCTGGACCTACAGAGACAGTCAGAGGTCCTGATGATCTCTATACTGTCAGCAGCAGAGTGACTGTGGAGAAGAGACACAGCAACAACATCACCTGTAGAGTCCAACAGAGGAACATCAACCAGACCAGAGAGACACATATCTATATACTGGGTAAAAAAAAGGATTTTTTCCCATGTTTGTTATTGCTGTGTTAGTTTTAAATAGTTTGATCACATTTTACACAATGTTCATGTTATTGTATGTTGTCTCATTTCAGGTGATTTGTTTAAGGTCCAGTCCACCTCCACTACTCTCACAGCTGGTTTTGCTGTTGTTGTGGTGGTGTGCATTATTTTGCTGATTTTACTCGTCTTTTTTGTGTGGAAATGGAAAATAAACAAAACTGGTGAGTCACATAGCATCATGCATAATAATGATTGTGTAACTTCAAATTAAATGTAATTTTACCTAAATGTCAGCATTAATGGCGTCAATATAAAATATGTGCAATTATCTAATGTGTCAAATTATTTAAAATTGAAAAGTGTAATGCTTTGACACCTTTGTGAACAGTGTTGCCAACTTAACGACTTTGTTGCTATATTTAGCAGGTTTTCAGACCCCTCTATCAATATGTTTTCAAAAATGCACTTCAGTCCCTCTAAACTCCTCTCAGAGCAGGAGATATTTACCCCTCTGTGTCCAGACTTAAGAAAGCTAAACTAAAATAATAATAATAAATTACTAAGTTACTGCCAGAGTGTTTATTTTAGGTCACGTTTGCCGGTCCCAAGCTCGGATGAAGGAGGAAAGTTGGAATTGTGACATTAAATAAACAGGAATCAAAAGGAGAAAGTTTATTTTTAATTCTGAACATATATAGGATATTTTTTTTACACATTTTCTGTCTCTCCCACAGTGTTATTCCTCTCTCCTACAGCATCCATTACAATTACATACACCGTTGCAATTATGCAAATTAGACCAATAGCAATTTTCCTTACTGAGGAGTTGGCAGCAGTGTTCCTGAATAGTCATAAATGTCTTGTAGACTTTAATTAGGCTGCTTCATATTTCAGTTTCACCAGATAAAAAAGGACTGGACCACTGCTCTGAAACTCATCATCAAGATCATACTTCCACTGAGTTGGAAAGTGAGAAGGAGCAGTTAACGACAACAGTGCCAATGGAGGATCTGGATGAAGGAAAAGAGGAAATGAAAACTAAACATGTAAGAACAAAAATCACTGGGAATAACATAAACATAAACATAAACCAGCATGAAGCACTTTTTATTAGACTGAAAGTCAAATCTTCTGTTAAAAGCTTCATGAACAGAATAGCAGCATTATTTGAATTGAAGATTAATGTTCATCAGTGATAAATGTCATCAATAACTTTTCATCATGAAGCCCACCAACCATTGTTTAAGAGAAACAAAATATGGACGCACTCAAAGAATAACTTAATGCCACACCTGTCAAGCTAAATCTCTAGAGGGAACCTTTGCGGTTTAGAAAATAAACTACAAGAACAGAAGAAAAAGCTTCTCTTAATTATTCTGTTTCCACTTAGTTGGAAGAAAGTCGAGCTGTTCCAGCTCAATCGTCCTCCTGTCTGGTAAGTGATCATGGTAGATTAAAATGAATAAATAAATACTCACATACATACTGTAAGTCACACTGAAGATTCTCATCATCCAGATATCCAGGTGATGTCACCTGAAAGCTGAGTCTTAGAAATTGGGTTTCACCAACCAACTGACTTTCCTCAGATTAAAGAAACTACTTAGATGAGTACTGATGAGTAGTGAAGCATTTTGATAAAGAAAGAAGTTCAGTTGCTGTGTTTTTGTTTTGTTTTTATTGTTAATTTTATTTATCTGTTGTTTTATCCTGAGTTGTCACACAGGAGTAGCTGAGTGATCTCAATTGTAAAAAACAAACCTCTTAAATCTCAGTCTCAGGTTAAGTGGCCAGTTGTTCTCAGGCGAACATTTGAAGAGGAGAAGCAGAGGAGAGAGGAAGCTGAAAACAATGTTCAGACTCTGGAGGAGGAGATGAAAACCAAGTTGGAGGAGGTTCGTATTTTTACTTTTCTCACAAAAATGTCTCCCAGACACATTTTCTGTCTTCTGTTCCCCTTCAGATTCAGATTCAGTCATGGTGTAACACATTTTATGATTTGTAAATGTTGTTGTTCCATTTTTTGGGGGGGGATTAAAACAGGCCAATACAAAATACAGTACATACAGAATATATACACACTGCATTTATAGAATAGCTGTTGAAATTAATATAGAAGTAACTTGGTTCTTTGACTATTTTCTCTAAATAAGATATCTTTGCAGCTTTTACCTTTTGTTTAATGTTCTGCTCTGTTCTTTGAAGTGACAAACTTTCAAACTCTGAAACCAATGTACAACCCGAATTTCGGATAAGTTGAGACACTCTTTTAATTTAAATAATATTAAAACTAAAAGACTTCCAATGAGCCAATATTTTATTCACAACGGAACATAGACAACATAACAAATGTTCAATCTGAGAAATTTTAAAATTTTATGCACAAATTGAGCTCATTTCAAATTTGATGCCTGTTACAAGTACCAAAAAAGTTGGCACAGGGACAGCAAATGGCTGAAAAAAAAAGATTCATCTGGGAGAACATCTAGCAACTAATTACTTCTGAGAGGCAGAGTCTCTCAGAAGTAAAGAAGAGCACTCTGCTCTCCAATCTGTGAAAGAGTGCGTAAAAAGATTGTGGAATACTTTATAAACAAAGTTTTTCAATGTCAAAATGCAAAGGCTTAGCAAATCTCATCATCTACAGTGCATAACATAATCAAAAGATTTAGAGGAGCTGAAGGTATTTCTGTGCGTAAGGGGCAAGGCCGTAGACCTTTATTGGATGCTCGTTGTCTTCTGGCCCTCAGACACTACATCACTCATCGGCATGATTGTGTCAATAACATTACTAAATGGACCCAGGATTAGTTCCAGAAACAACTTTCTGTAACAGCATGGCTTCGGCAGAGAGTGCTGAATTGGCCTGCCTGCAGTCCAGATCTTTCACCTATAGAGAACATTTGGCATATTAATAAACAAAAAATATGTCAAAGGCGACCACAAACTCTTCAGCAGCTGGAAACCTATATCAGGCAAGAATGGGACCAATTTCCAAGACAAAAACTCCAAACACCAGGCATCAAATTTGAAGAGAGAACTCAATTTGTGCATAAAGTTGTAAAATTTTTCAGTTTGAACATTTGTTATGTTGTGTATGTTCTGTTGTGAATAAAATATTGGCTCATGTGAATTAAAGGTCTTTTAATTTTATTTAAATTTAAATAAATGTCCCGCACAGTTTTTTGACAGATCGCCAGTCTATCGCAGGGCTGACATATAGAGACAAACAACCACAGGCGCTTACATTCATAATCACCAATTAACCTGACATGCATGTCTTTGGATGGTGGGAGGAAGCCGGAGTATCCGGAGAGATAGATTAAAACATTTACACACTGTTGACTGGTTTTAATATTGTATGTATCTATGAGTTTAATGTTGGATTGTACCATCTTCTAGCTGCTGTCTTTGCCAAGTCTAATTTAAAAAAGAGGATCTTCGTGAAATTGACATGGTTAAATACATTTTTAACTAAAATATAAAAGGATGCATCTATTGTTTTTTTTGTAATTTATAATTAATCTTCATCTCACCTACCTCTCAGTTGGAAACACAGCTTCAGGCTGAGAAGAAGAGGAGGAAAGAGGCTGAGAAGAAGCTGGAGAGGATCAGAGAGGTTAATCTTTTCACCCAAATCTGTTACTTTTTCTCTATAGCCAATTATCGTTTAGACTGATTTGTTGTTCACAAGTGTTGTTGTTGGCAAAGACAGAACATAACAAAGAATTTGTATGACACACAATTTTTTTTTCTATTACTTGCCTGTGACAGTGATCTTGTCTCTTAGAAAATGTGTTTCATATAACTTAACTGCAACAGGAAATATGTGATTTGTGGAATAAAACAGTTGTTTGGATTATATTCAGGCAAAGTATTTTAAAGTAATAGTAACATTGGGAAAAGATTGTAGTTTGGGTGAAATGTGAATGACCAAAACAAATAATACATTGATCTTGTTTCAACATAAAACAGGGAAGAATTAACTAAAGGTATCAGTCTTTTAAAATTGCCTTTCAGTCCAAACAAAAAAGCAAAACTGGAGTTCTGCATGTTTCTGTCAGATCAAATCCTTAAAACGTTTTGACTGAGTTTCTCTCAATGTTAATGTGTTACAGTACTGCCTGCCAAGTTTGGTTTGTATATCTGCTTATCTAACATATTTATTATTAAAATTGGTAAAGTAGTGACCTCACTGATAAACGCCCATAAAACTTATTTACTCAGTTTATTATATTAGTGAACTCAGAATAAACACTTAATCCTTATTTTATGGTGTAACAGACCTTCCAACCAATAGGAAATGAGAAGTCTAACTAAACAATATTTGAAAATCTAGTTGATTAAATGAGTTGTCTTTCTTTTTTTTACCTCCAGTTGAAAAAGCAGATCCAGCCTGAGGAGAAAATTATAAATGACATCAAGGAGAAAGTGAAGACATTGCAGAATTTGCAGCGTGACATGGAGAGAAAGGTTAATCTCTTTACTCAAATGATGTGTCTGCAGCTTAAATAAACCAGATTTACAGTTTAGCTGTTTGTTCTTATAATGTACCTGGAACGTACGTATTGATAGATACTTGTAGGTACCATGGGACAAGTTGCCATTTAAGGGACTTCTCATCATTGAAGGGGTTCAAACAGAAAAATGATACTGTGGGGAAACCAAATAAATACTTTATTATAGAATCTCTACATATCGTACTTTCCCTTCAATGAGAAGTAGCAACTTAATAACAATCTGATCAAAAATCAAGTGTCATTGTGAAAGAAATGGCAGGTGTCTGTTTTGTGACTTAGTTCATGCATCACAGTTCACTTCTATCCAGGAAATACTCTGTTATTATTTAAATATCCCAAAACTGAAACAAGACATGTAGTTTGTCTGTACTCTTCCATTGATGTTAAATAGTGTTTATTTTGGAATAAAATCATAGCAGAAGCCTATAAAATCATTCATTTTTTTAGAAGTCAGCTTCTGTAACTCAAACCTGTGATTCAGTTTCTATTTCTTCTGATTGAAAACAGCTCCAGGATGAGAAACAGAGGAGGAATGAAGCTGACACCATGAAGAACCAGCTGCAGAGGCACATCAAAGAGGTTAATCTTTTCTTTCAAATCAGTTATCTGTAGTTATTGTTATTTACATCCTCTGCATATAATAATGGTTTGCTGATGAGCTCAATATTCAGTAGCCATGACAAGAAATCAGAGACTCCTTTTTTTAACTGACACTGATAAGGAGTAAATCTATTCCCTGTCCTGTGTGTAATAATAATACAAAAACATGTTTCCATTGTCACTTCTTATAATGTAGCATTAAGCTACATAGCACAACAATTAGAGATTATTGGAACACATAAAGCTGAGTAATGCTGACTAATGAGAACTTTATTCATGTAGGATAAATGCTCTGTCTATATCCATTTGAAATTAATTATTCATCTTCATCTCTCCTACCTCCCAGTTGGAAAGGCAGCTCCGGACTGAGAAGAAGGAAGGGAAGCAGATTGAGACAGAGCTTTTGGAGAAGACGCTCAGAGAGGTTCATTTTTTCATCCAAATCAGTTTCTCTACATGCAAAAATGATTTGTTGCTGACACAAAGACAGAACTGTAATATTTTGTTAAATAAAGGATCCAAGAGGCAACTTGTGTTGCCTGTGTCTAGACTCTGTTACGACCCGGCTCGTGTCGGGGAAGTAACAGAGATAAGGGTATATTGAGATTTATTGTGGAGCTGGAGGAAGTCAGTGAAATAACAGCGAACATCAGAAACAAGGATGTGGGCCGACAAGGTCTGATCAATACAACAAGCAGGCAATAAGCCACAAACAAAAGGAGGACTCTTTGAAATTTGAAACTGTTCATCTAACATATAACAACTTAAACTCTGTTTATTATGTCAGTGCACTGAGAATAAACACTGATTGAACCTTATCTTGCATGGACAGTACATGATTTTAGTTATATACCGTATAACATATATGAAATGGAAAGTCAAGCAGACTAAACTAATGTTTTGCCTCTCTTCATCTTTTCTTCCTCCCAGTTGAAAAAGCAGCATCAGGCTGAGGAAAAGGAGATGAAGGACACGGAGGAGAAAGTGAAGAACTTAAGAAAACAGCAGGAGGAAATTAAAATAGAGGTTCAACTTTTAACCCAAACTATCTGTTACAGCTTTATTGAACAACGTTTACTGATTAGATGTTTGTTCTAATGATGTACCTGGACAGTAAATACCAAAACATAATTGTAGGTATCATGGATCAAAATGCCATATAGGGTGACTTGATGTTATTACGGTAAAGATGATAAAACCAAGTCAATACTTTTTCATACAGTCCAACTAAAATAAATGTATTTTTCTGTCTTTTATCATCAACCCTCCAGTGATACTGCTCCATTCTCCTCAGATCTTTACTTAACCAACAACCTTTGTAACCTAAACCTGTCATTCAGCATCTCTTTCTTTTATCTTTGTTAAAAACATTTAGTGTTTCAGGGGATTTAATTTAAATAAATCAGCATCCACGACAGTGGTTGGGATAAAAAACAAAAAAAGAGGAAAATCTAACAATCAATCAACCAAAATGAGAATGTGATGAGGAAAAAATGTTGTATGTCTTTGATAAATTGAATTGTCTCTCATTTCTCATACTTACCAGTTGGAACTGCTGCTCCAGGATCATAAAAAGAGCAGGAAGAAGTCTGAGACCTTGAGGACTATGCTGGAGGAGATTACAGAGGTACATCTCTTTATTCAAATCAGCTATCTGTGTCATTAAGTTTTTTTTTTTTTATCATCTATAGCAGAAGGATTGATTTGTTGATGAAATCAAGACACAAAAGCTAGACAGGCCGACTATTCCATGTCCATCATGTGACGCCCATAACACAAACACAGAGAGCACTTCAATCTATTTTAAATTGTATTGTGTAACACTGTACAGATAAAAGACAAGCCGATATTAAACATATTAGGCAAATTAAACCAGATTATTCTGAAGGCGGTGAGGAAACAAATTAACCAGGATGAGAGGAGACAGGTGTGGTGAGGGATTACAAGATGGAGGATGGTGGTGAGGATGAGCCAATAAAACTCCACTTTGAATAATCAGAATCAGTTTAAACATTAAAAATCGAGACATCCAAATTCAAGTCCTCGTCCTAAACAGTCATAGCAGAAAATAAAAATAACCCTCTTGAAGCAAAAATACAGTCAGAAATATCCAGAAACCAAACATTCCTCTTAATCTAGTCACCAGAAGTACAGAGGTGCAGACAGAGCAAAGGAGGACAAGGCCAGAGGCAGATGGCAGAAGTCTCAATACCAGAAAGCAGGTCCATAGCCAGAGAACCAAAATGACTGACAGAGATATAGATTGATTCAGGAAGGAGGCAGGTAACCAGCTGGATATCAACAATGGCTGCAGTGTTGCTTCTGTGACGGTTAGCAGACCATTTGGCTGAGGAATGAGGTTGGTAGACCTGCTTATGAAGGACAGTAAACAGATGAGACTGATGGCACCGATGAGCAGAGTGAGGGGAGGGAAATTAGCAGGAAGTTAACCTAATAAGGAGGAGACGAGGGACCAGGCTGAAAACTGTGCCAAAGGCAAATTTCGATCATAGGCTTATCTAAAATCTGATTGGTTCTGGTGTTAGATCCACAACAGTACGTTTAATAGAAACATTTTCCTGTTTTATTTGCTTTGAACATTTTTGACTCATTAGACAAAAAAAAGTTTTCACTGTGATTTTCGATTCTTTATAAACGCTATGCTATATTAGAAAAGCTGATATTATTGTCAAACTAGACTATTACATGACAGATAATAATATAATATTTAAATTATTCCAACCTCACAGGTTGTATTTGCAACATTCAGTACAAACGGGAGCTTGAATTCTGCTAGAAAATTTACGAACTGTTTGACTTAATAGCCCACTTTGAAGCATTCCCCCGGCTCTGGCCACTTGCTCGCTTTTATCCAAAGTGACTTACAGGGAGAAGACACAAACAATTGCCATTCAGGTTGTGTAAATTCACTAAGATTACCCACAATGAGGTACAGATGTAAACAGAGTCAAGGTGTCATAGCCGCAATAGGACTGGGGCTAAGTACTTGCTCACTTTATTTTTGGTAACATCTTTAGATCTGAGCTGGCAGTCACCAACTTCACAGGTCAGCAAAATTATTTATCTGTTGCTGTGTCACGTTCATTTGTATTTTCTAGTTCAACAAAGTAATGAGTCTTTGTTCAGTGTTGTGTTGTCTAGTGCCCAAAAGATCCAATTTAGCCTCCAACATATTTTACTGACCTTCACAGAGAGCTGAAACTATGCACCAGACTGCATTTAATTACAGTTTAGATGTTTACTGTTGGACACTATGGGTTTACATTACACTTTATGCCAGTCAGTGAATTTTTTTTTTTTGTCAATTTGTCATCTGTTATATGTTTTTGTTGCATTAGTAAACTTGAAACGTATGTGTCAGGCATACAGTTGCTGTATATTTAAATTCATATACCCACTAGATAGATAGATAGATAGATAGATAGATAGATAGATAGATAGATAGATAGATAGATAGATAGATAGATAGATA